>BCIL01000005.1:1298928-1549313 GCA_001599955.1 Cystobasidium pallidum
GTAAAAACTTCGTGGCAAAAACGCCGGTCGATGCAGAAACGCTTGGAGATTGGGCGCCAATTCTCACGAATTTACCCCCTATCTTCTTGCCATACTACATGGCATCTAGATCTACATTCAAAAATCGGCAGTGAAATGATAGTGGCATGTCAGGTTTAACCAACAGTGACGCACTGAGTTTTTCGTATAAGCAGAGCACTGATTCTTCTTATAAACAACGCTTAAAGGCCGTGGGAACAGGGATAACGAAATCATGGAAAGGATGTAGACTAAAGATGCGATACAAAAACGCAGGAATGAGACGGAAGCTGGATAAACATCGAGATCATACAGATCGTTTTGTCAGTACGATAACCATGCGGCTTCCGAATTCTTAGCTGTGTCAAGCGAAGTACCGACTGTTCCAGGAGGTGAATTATCCTTCGGCAAAGCCTTAGTTTCAGACGCCAATGTAAATGAGTGACTTGTTCCATTCTCAATGGTCCCGAGAGAGGGTTCTCGACCAGAATCGTATTGTTTTGGAATATCGCTAGCTCTCCTCAATTCCTTCAGACTGGTAGGCAGACTTAAGCTCTGTGTCAATGACGGACCAGTGACCGTACTGCTTCGTTTCCGGGGTGGCTCGGCTATTTTCAGAACAGACTGACTCGCAGAAGGAGGTGTAGATCCAGGCTCCCCGCTAGTGTTCAGTGTCATTCCATTCTGGATTTCGCTGAGTCTTCTGCGATGTTTAGCATGCAACTCAAGGATGTCCATCGTCTGAGTTCGCACCATACTTTGCGTCTGTTGAAGTCGGCCTGATGACTGGTCTAATGAAGATCTAGCGGGCATGGTTCCAGTGACTAGTCTGTGCGGCCCAGTCGAATGTCTGGTAGCAGGCTCAGCCAATACGACTCTTTGAGAATATCGAATCTCGCCTGTCGTAAGCGAGCCCTGTCCAGTGTCAGCTGTCATTGTGGAGTGTCGCCGGCTCTGCTTGCCTGCACCACTGCTTGGTTCAACTCGGCCAACATCCCTGTCGATACTGTACGCTGAGGTCGGTCGGGGGCGTGCGCTAACGTTTTCCTGATTGGCAGTTCCGCTATGCATACGCGAACTTGCAGATGAAGGTACAGCCCGTTGCTGCGTCAGAATCAAAGAGTGCTGACTTAGAGGCCGTGGTGCGGAGAAAGTAGCAAACGTAGTTGACCTGGGCACGTTCTCCTGTACCTCGGTAAACGAGACACTGTGTCGATGTGCTGGCGGTCTAGCATCGATAGAGGCTTTAGCAACAGGGGATTCGACTCGTGCATAAGATTTGCTAGCTGGAGGTGCGGCGGAAGAAACGGAGTCCAACCCAGATTGACTCGTAGTCCGTAAATGACTACGCATATTGTCGATACTTTGCCGAATGATTTTGATTTTTTCCAGCGCATCCTCACGCTCCGCAATTTCCTTGGCGAGAGTCGTATCTGGGTTTTCCTTCTCCACTGTCCCCAAGGCTGGTACTGGAGGAATGTCGCCCTCCTTCTCCACTGCCGTTTGTAAGAAGTTCTTCATTTGTGAGAAAAAGCTCTTGTTGCTCGCGGACGTTTTCAAGCTTTGCATTTCATCGCTGTGACCCGATGCACCTTTCTTGGCACCCATAGTAACATAGTTCAATCGTGGAAGAATGGGCGTAGATTCGGAATTGGGCGTATTGAAGGACTCGGTGTGAGAGGGCAGAGAGGGTGTTGACGCCTTGCTATCAAAGTGCGCTTGAGCAGGTAGAGTTGGGAGAGTGCTAGGAATTGTAAACGGGAACCGACGAGAATATCGATGTTCGAATTTCTCTACATCTCCATTGATCACATTTCCGATCCTCGCTGCGGCTTCATCCTCTTCTCTCTTCCTCTTTTCCGATTCTTCAGTCTTTGCGAACAGTTTTGCTAGACGTTTTTCGAAGAGATTGAAGAATCGGATTTGCACAGCTATACTGATGCAAAAGATAAGAGCCACGAGGCCCAGTTCGATTTGCATAATGGGAGATATTGTGAAATGCCCGTCAAGCTGGGGAAACAAGGCAGTGAACCCCAGATTCATGATGAAGAACTCCTTCAGACCAGCTGTGGTAAAGCAGTCCTGTACAGATGCACGCAATCTGATCAGAACATTTCAAGAATGTCAGGGGCGGAACCATCTCACGATACCCAGCACAAGGGCTAAGGCTCCCAAAAAGGCAGTGCTGACAAGCAGTATGGCCTCAAGGTATCGAGGGATCAATCCCAGTATGAAGGCAACACCGGCCAAACCTAAAAAGAGTAGGTACCGAGGAGCAATGGGACGAACGAGTCCATCATTGCGCACAGATTGCAGGACTAAGCCGAAGACTATCAAATTGACAAAAGCAGCGAGTGTATCAATATTAGTGACACTTAGTTTACATGCGCAAAAGGAAATACGTACGAAACCCAGCCACTGGGGCAATTATGATCTTGGCGCCTCGATGGAATATAGCTGCACCCAAGCCACAGACTGCACCCGCTGCCAGCGAGGCGACTACGAAAGCAACACGAATACCACTGCGAGGAGGATCAACTTGGTTCTCGACGCCAAAGTGTAATATGAGGGCCATTGTCACTATCGCCATTGCATAGCATGTGATGACGAAGCACGTGAGCCTGGCAATAGACAAGTATAATGACCACGAATCAGCGGTGATCCTCTGGATCGAGTCGATAAAGACAATTGTATAAACGACCTTTTATAGGCAGCCCCAGCTGTGGCCAGCGCTAAACCTGAAAGAACCAGACTCGCGCCGAGTATGCCAAATGCGGCATCGAGTTTTGTGTCCAGGGCAGCGGATCCATTGGAGGCGACAGAACCGACTGTCAACGGGTGTTCATGTCAGCTGTCCGGCTCTAGCTGGCTTTTGCTGCCCTTAGCTCTTCATAATGTACCTGGTGCCATAGCAGATGGGCTGTTTGAGGATGAGAGAGGAGATCCCGTCTGGACCGCTGGACTATGAAGGGATTAAAGACTGGATCGTGGGGGCCGTGTATGACTGCTGATCACCTCGTGCTGTGCTTTGCTGCTGGGCACTTGCTGGACCAGTCGAAACGCCACCACGGCCACCACTTTCAGGGCGAGCTGCTGCTTGAGCTGGGGTGACAAGTTCAGTGCTGGAATGGAGGCCGAGGATCGAGCAATTGACGGTGAACTCGACTGCTGAACTGCCGCTTTAACAGTTCCTTTGAGGAGGATAGCCAGCAGCAATCAGAGGAGCGCTCGCTTGCACAACGCCACAAAGGGCGGCGCCTTGCTCTGGCAGCTCGGTGACTGTTACGTTCCATATCGAGATGTGCAGTTCGATGGAATAGTGCTTGCCGAGTAAGCGCGCTTTCAGATCATAGGAGCCCTCGTAGCCGTTAGCGCTCACCTTCTGTATGCTCAATGATAGCTCTACGAGAAGCGCTGAAATGCACCGCTGTAAGGACCGTCCAGACCAGCCAGCCAGCCCGGGAACCGGTCAGTCGATTAGCAAGGGAATGTGCCGCAGACCATGTAAAGCAGAGAGGAGGACGATGGTGAGGCTTAAAGACGAAGAAGATCGCTAGCAGAGAAAGATTGGCAAGCTCTACTGCGTGCTTTGCCATCTCTTCCCCTAAACAACGTCGGAGAAAGGAACCTGGCCGATCAAACACGTGACACACTAGACCGTTTCATGCATGCATTGCTTCGATACATCTGCTACACAGCTACTACATTATGTCAGCTGATGTTGGAAGGATGATCCAACGAACCAGCTTACTTAACATCTGATTACTCCGCATGCCGCATGATCAGCTTCGATATGCTAAGGGGTACTAGCCAAGAAACTCCTTTTATAACTTGGCCTTCTCCGGCTCTTTTCTGTAACCCTTGCCTGAGTTAAGCGCTCCACCTATGATATCAAATTCGCTTCATCAGTTTTCTTCCTCGATTCTGCTATGAGCGTATGTCCCTCACCATCACTCTCGATAAAGCTTCCACTGATGTGAGCACCGGCGCGACTGGTGAGGAAGATGACTAATCCGGCGATATCTTCCGGTGTACCTATACGGCCCATGGGATAGGCGCTCGTGATGTGGTCCTTGTTCTTGCTCAAGCCATAGGCTGTCATTTTGCTAGCATAGACGCCGGGGCAGATCGCGTTGACTGTGATATACTTGGTAGATAGCGTTGCTGCCAAGCTTTTAGTAAGGTGCTGTTTGGAGATAGGTAAGTGAGAAAGTCGGTCATCGGTGCACAGTCAGACATACAATGGCAGCGGCCTTGGACGTGTTATACGACCATAAACCATGGTCGGATTCCCCGAGCGATGTGCCTTCAGCTACGGGATCTAATCCAGCTACCGAGGAAATATTGATGACTCTTCCAGGGTCTATTTTCAGGCAGCATGAGTTAGCTAGTAACATAGATATCGTAGGTGGCTGTTCTTACCGATGTTATTGGCACCCTTTGCAAGCAAAGGTGTGAGAGCGACCGTAAGGTAGAACAAACTCTTGACATTCAAGTCTGACCATCGAAGGATCAGATGCGTGTGTGATTTGCGCCAACGCAAGCGTGTAAAATCTACCGAAGACTCTGTCCCAGCCTGCAATAGAACAAGTATGCCGTCAACACCATCCTTACAATGAGTCGGTGGCGAGCTTACCCTCTTTCTCCGGTACTTCATCATAGCGGGCACCCCATGTACTGTATAGGACGGAGGCGTCAGTCCACCTGACGTTCATACTCACCCGATGTACATGAGAGTATGCTTACGAGCCAGAGTTGCTGGAATTAGTGGCGCTCAACATCAGCCAGGATCGATTAAAAGCAACCGTCCACATGACCTTATAGCTTACTTGATCAATATATGAATCTTGTCAACTCTCTTCTTGACCTCATTGCCAAGCTGGTCACAGGCAGCTTTCGTCTAGACAGCAAAACGCAAGGACGCGTAGAACGTGAGTATTTCTGGGAACTTTTCGGCTCTTTGCCTTCTCCACTTACTCCCAGATTGGCAACGATACTGCGTGGCGAAAGTTAGCTGTCTAATTATGAAGCGGTCTTGCTGTGCGATGTAGCTCACTATTCGCACGAACCAGGACCCTCTTTGGTCAACTTTTCAGCCACCTAACGCAACCAATGTACGGGCAGATGAGTTGGACGAGTCCCTTGTTAGAATAAATCCATCGGCCTACTTCTTTCAGCTGTTTCTCCTTTCGAGAAGCAATGATGACTCTCGCTCCATTGTGCACCAAGGCGGTTGCCATCATGGTACCGAGGCCACTGCCTGATCAACAAATATATAGGTCAGAAGTCCGTTCGGCAGGAGACTGTTAGATCATGGGCTAGATTCGATCTACCTCCACCAGTGATGACAGCAACCTTTCCCTTAACATCGACTGCATAGTCCGGTCTGATCAGCAAATTATCGCTTGAAGGAGAAGCGGGCTGAACCACAGGAAAGCTGTGTTGTCGACTTACATAGGTTTGAGATTTGCAGACTCATGGCAGTCAATGTGTAGATTCTCAAGTTTGAAGGAGATCAAGAGGTGAGACCTTGTGAAGCGGCCAGCTAGGATGTCTCTTTTCCTGTCGAATGCCCGGCTCACAAGTTGCCGAACCTACAAGCGTAGCCGGTGGCAATGATTGAAGCGGAGCCCCGGGAATGAATGAGGAGCGCCCTCCAGGCTAGAAGTTGTTCACCCCAAAGCAGGCCAGCAAGACAGGACAGCAGCCTTCAGCCTGAAGGCAGATCCGTAACTGTACATGAAGGCTATGGCTCTTTCGATCATCCTGCATGAAGGCCGAAGTGCCATTCACAGGACCACACTTCTATTCAGTTGACAGCACTCGAGGGCAGCCCGTGGAGAGCACACTGAGGGTGACTTGTTATGCTACGCGACCCTGGATCCATCCATGTACAAATTCAGGTTCGACACGTAGGCCATAGTGCACGCTGCTAGATCTGCTGTCCGGAGTTGGCACATCAACAGCCAGTAACCGCAAGTCCGACATGGGCGTCACGGCCTCGAAGAATTTCGATGCTGTCCGATATCAGCTATACGAGGATGCGTTGCGTGTGAGGTTAGAGGATATAAGCCTAGCCAGACAGCCAGATGCATCCCAGGTTCCAGCGCACGAGTGGACATCACGCGTCAGTCAGGGTAAACAAGCACAGCACCTGAAGGCAGTCCGAGACATTAACGATGCCAGCGAGTTGGTGTTCGAGACACCCGAACCTTCAGGCATCGCTGCGCCTGCTATTGGCCATCACGCCCATCTGCAAGCGCATGCAGCAGGCACAGACCGGCGCGATCATCTCGACTTGTGTTGGATCTGCGACCCGGCAGCGCAGCGAAAAACATCCAAAACAAGCTTTCTCCGTGTACAGTCATGTGAAGACGAAGAGCTGGTGCTATCTCTCAGCGTCACATTGCTTACAGACCATGTGCGCACGTCAACGCTTTCAATGGCCTATGCAACGTCGCCAGAGGATCTGGAGCGTATACTATCGGAACGGAAGAGAGGCAATGTGAGTAGCATTCCCCTGTCCATTCCTACACCTACGGCATTCCTGATTTCTCACTCACAGCTCCAACACCACCCCGCACTGACGGTCCTGACTTCTGAGCCTAACGCGAGTGGACATGTTCATATCAGCTGGACTATTCCAGTACCACATACCGACACGACAAGCTATGCTTCATCACACCATGCACGGCGCAGATCTCAATCGCAAAGCACATCTAGTCGCACATCAAGCCCTCAATTTGTTGCCTTGCTGTACTATGTTCCCCAGTCAGACTCATTGGAGACCCTCGTGTCGTTCCCATTGTGGCTAGATCGTATAGAGAAAGATCCTACGCCGTACCAAGGACCCTCGACGCCTCAGCTTCTAGCCTACCATACAGCCTTTCCGACCGTCGAGAGCAATCCATCTGATGTGGAAGTCCTGTCTCATAAGCTGGCACATACATCATTCGGGCAACAGTCGCCTCTTTCTGATCCGCATGCAACACATGCAACACACGCACCCAGCCATGCCGGCCTAGGGCTATCAACTACCGACCTCCTATCTCCGCGTTCTCTTCATCCAAATGCGTTGCCTGCCACATCGGGCGCATCTCTGTATAAACGCGCCAGTTGGCAGCCCGAAAGCTCGACTAGCTTCGTCCGTCAGAAGAGGCTTAGCTTTCAAAGCGACACTCCACAGAATAATTACCCCATAGTAGCTTCTACGACTCTCTCTCCGGCCTTGTCTTCCGACGGTTACCTGCATTCTGCATCGAGGCCCTACCAACATCAGCAGCATCGGCGACCATCGCCGCGACGCTCTACAACCTCGCCCCAACTTGGCGACCTAGCCTCTCCACAATCACAAAGCGACTTCGGGATATCAGACATTCAGTTACCTACTTATCTCACCCACTCCCCCCAGTTGAAAGAGCCTATACTGCTACCCCGGATCGATCCCATCGAAGAAATTCCAGAGGATAGGCCACTATTCAAGGCGCATTGCAAAGCCATGGAGGAGAAAGCGTATTACCTCCGTCGGAGTCTAAAACATTTCGTGAAGGTTGCTGAGACCGTTCTCGGTGCTATGCGGACTCTAGATGAGGCTGAAGATAGTTTCGACTTTGCCATTAACCACCTGGCCGAGAACAGTCCAGATGCGGTCCGTGCTCTGAACGGTGTTTACTGGGATCTAGCTCGCAAAGTGCAGGGCTTTGCTAGGAAGGAAAGCATACTACGGCTGGAGGAGCTTTTGGTCGATCCAGTGCGACGCATGGTGGTTGTCCTTAAAGCCGCAGAGGCAAAGAAGAAAGCGTTCGAGCAAGAGTCGAAAGCCTACTACGAACATGTTGGAAGGGTAGGGTGCCTTTACATTCGCCTGACTACGCGTGATCACTAAGAGAAACACCCCCTTTCCTTTTAGTACTTGAATCTCAAGAATGACAATGCCAGCCACGAGGGCCGCAACAAAGCCAGCGCGGCGGATGAGAAACACAAGAGCAAAAAGGATCGCTTTACCATCGCCCGAATAGAATATTACAACTCCTTGAGGGATCTAGCGGTCTTCAAAGAGTCAGCAACATTGGCTATCCTTGCACACTACGTACACTCGATACATGATATACAGATAACAGCTGCATATGACCTCAGTACATCCACTGCCTCTCTGAACGAACTGGATCTACGAATCGATGCTCTTTTCGCTGAGATTGAAGAACGGAAGCTGGAAATCGAAACAAACCGACGAAAGACGGAGACCAGCCTAGCCATGCAAAGACCGGGGGTTATAGACGCACAAGAACAGTACCAGAAGAACCGCATGTCAACAGACTACTCGTCACATGGGCGCCCTAACAATGTCGGTGTCGATATCCGTCCCTCAATGTCTCATGCGGGCTCTGAGGGTTTTGCAATGGCTCTAGAGCCTCAACAGGCTTCTCGGTCAGCCCCTCCGGCACCGCTGCAGCCAAATTTACCCATACCTTTACGACGTCGGTCCACATTAGACCCCATCAAGACTCAGGCGAGGCGCAAAGAAGGCTTCTTATGGGTGAATGGTCGACCTATAACCCACCAAGGAAGTGTTGACAGTGTCAAACACTGGGAGAAACGTTGGGTCGTGTTAGCAGGCGGGCAGTTATGCGAGTACGCTGACGATAAACTCGAACTTAACAACACGCCTATCAACCTGCGCTTTGCGACGGTCCGGGAAGCCCGTACACAAGATCGACGCTTCACTTTCGAAGTGATCACGCCATCACTTCGTCGCATATACCAGGCTACGTCTACCGATGAAGCTCAGTCATGGCTCCAGACTATAGCCAACGTGATCCAGTCTCTGTTGGATGGGTGAGCCTTTTCCTCCATATTCGCCTTCATAATATTGACGCATAATACTCCCACAGTTCTTCCTCCGTTCGACACTTCGTGCGCGCACCAGATGCCAGTCCACGACCGAGCGGGGAGCTGGGATTAGGCTTGTTTGCTGGCAGGACGGGAGACAGCTCAGGTGGACCTGGGTATAGCGACCAGCACAGCGCGAGTGACAATGTAAGGGCTGTGCTGGCAAGATTAAACAAGCCACTCCAGCGACGATCGTCATCTGGCAAACACAGCAAGCGGGATTCCGTTAGCTCCCTCATGACTAGCCTTGGGGCGAATGCCAAGAAAAAGGACAGAGAAGGCGGACAAGCACTCTCTACATTGATAGAAGCAAGCCAATCGATGTCATCGTTCTTTACCGAAACGCGACATCCCAGTCCTGCAACGCATGAGAAATCTGCTTCTGCTGTTTCGCAGCGCTCGAATGCCCGTAAGGCAAGTGACGGAGTTGAAGCATGTAAGCCTAACGATAGAACCGAGGACGAACTTGACCGGAGCATCGAAGTCGCCGTGAACACAGCCTTCGGCCCGGCAAAGAGCGTCAAGCAGTCAGCGGAGTCCAAAGCATACAATGCCCAGGAACTCCTGAAATTGTTACAATTGCCTGAGAACCGAAGCTGTGCCGACTGCGGGGCAGCCGATCCGCGATGGGCATCATGGAACCTGGGTATCTTTATTTGCATCCGCTGCAGTGGTTTACATCGAGGTTTAGGCAGTCATGTACGTCCATTGAAATGGGGTTCAGGCCAGGAAAGTTGATCGTACATTCTCCTTTTCAGATTTCGAAAGTCCGGAGTATAGATCTGGATGATTGGACAGACGAGCAATTGCAGAGTATGAAAGATGGAGGCAATGCCAAAGCAAGATATCTATGGGAGCCCGCTGATCTGCCTTCTGAAATGCGTTCAGACGCGTGAGTTGATTTCGCTCTGTTGGTGGACCTTATTAAAGCTCTGACTCCCGAACGCGAGACAGGCATCTCCGCGACTTTATAAAGATGAAATACTCAGACAAGAGGTGGTACAGATCGCAGTCAATCGAGCACTAGTAGTCGTGGGGCCTGCATACTAATGTGCATCATGCACGGCCTTGTTTTGTTGTTGTAATGATGAGCTGGCCGATAGAGCAAGAGGTTATCCCCGAGCGACCGCTCGAGAATGCAGCTTATGGATTATGAGGAAATCACTGCTCGTTACTCAGTAACAAACACGAAACGAGCTTTTAATTCGTCACTTTCTAAAACTACAGGAGACATACTTGAATCGATGCAAAGGCCAACGAGTTTCGCCTAATAGTACCCTGTTTGCATGGGCATTTGCATCTGGGGCATTGCGCCATTCATCGCAGAACCTGCTCCGATCATTAACCTCTGATTGCCAAGAAGGATCGGTGTATCGTTGTCCTCCTGCTCCTTCTTCTGATCCTTCGCTGACAGGTTCTTGACAAGCTCCTCGAGTGCCGCCAATCGACTGGTTTGCTCCCTTTGCACTTGCAGTTGGTAAGGCATAGTGAAATCGGCTAGTCCATGTCTCCACGATAATTCGCTGATGTAGTCAGGCTGGAAAAGGTCGTAGCAGATATATACTGAGGGAGGCATAAATTTGATACGTCAGAAGTGCTCTATTTTGCTATCTCACGCGATCAAACTTACGGGTGGCGGCAAATGCTTCTTTGGCACCCAGCGAAACGTAATAGCTAAGCAATTCCTTCGCGATTTCGGCATCTTTAGATTCGCCAGCAAACATCATCGACTCTCTGACCAGCTTGTCCGCTTTAGAAAGCTGCACGGCTTCGTCCCATTTACCTGCCTTGGCATATAGGATGGCTGCTATGCGTCTGAATTCGAGCATCTCGTGCTGCTCGAGTCTGCGAGCAAGGGCTGGTCCATCGAAGTTTAGATTCGTTTCGATAGCATCCCTTAGCGACGCAGAATCTTCCTCCTCAATGAGAAGATCGAAGTATGCATTATTGACTGCCTCAAGATCCAGACCTTGAATTGAGAGAAGGTAAGGCTTGACGAGGGGGAGATGATCATGCTTGCCGATGAGCTTCACGACTCTGCTGTGGTCTATGCGGGGACTCAGGGCAGAAAGCAGGTCATTGAGAAGCATAGGTTGTTGTTCAATGTAGAAGTCGATGCTGCGATAGTAAATTTCCAGATTTGCAACCTTGACCACAATCTCCTTGAACTGATTATGATCGAAGGCATCGGGGGAGTGTTCCATCATTTGCAACGCAGCATTATCGTACTCGTCATACTTGACGTAGAGGAAGACCAGCTCGGCCCATAGGTGGGCCTTTTCGGACGCTGAAATGACTTTTGGAATATTGATGCGTGACCAAAAGAGCTTGAGGTGTTCCATAAGAGCCTGTGGTCTGTACTTGGCATACAGGATTGCGAGCTCCGTGAACATGCCCATGTGCGCTCGTTCCAGTCCAAGGCCAGCCTCGAGGAGGGACATGAGCTCTTCTACATGGCCGCGGTTTTCGTATAACCGGACAAGTGCCTAGTAATGCAGGCAGTAAGCATTGGTTTTACAACACGTGTGAGAGATAACCTTTACCTGAAGCTCTTCTGCGTGGACAATGAGGTTGAGACCGCAGATTTGTGCGAGTCGGAACTCTTTCTTGTCTACACAGGCTGCATTGACTTGCTTCCAAACCCTGAGGTACGCCTACGTCAGCGCTCTTCACCTTATGGCGCCCAATGTCCTCTCACTTACTGGGTGTTGCCAGCTTTACGGGCCGCGTCCACAGCAGCTTGATTTTCGCCCAGATAGATAAGTGTGGTAGCGAGGCGAGCCCAGTTGGAAATGCTGGAGAACAGCAATCTCGCCGCCTCGTAGAGGCCGGCTTCGAACACTTGTTCACCCGCTGTCAACAAATCGGCTACATTGGTCATGCCAAGGAACTCTTCCATATCTGACAAGCGATCTGTCTTAGCATAGGCTACGACTAGCTCGGTGTCAATTTGGGGTTCGCGCAGATTCTTGCGGGCCATCTGCAAGTATCGAACGAGATCTTCTTGCTTGCCGGCACGCTCGGCTGTTTCGATAACCTCGGCATAGTTAGAAGCGTCTCCGGCCTTGATGTACGAGTCTGGTTGAAAGAATCAGTGTTCATACTTGTTCCACAGAAAGACAATCTGATGCGCAAAAACTCACCAATAGAGTCTTTGATGCGCAGTCCATCTAGCTGAGCTTTAGCGAGCCGACTCCATACAGCAGGCTCGTTGACCTTGTTGGCATATTGATATGCGCGATCGATGCTAACGATAAACTCCACAAGTACATTCATGGCTTCGGCGTGCATGTTGTTCTTCTTGTAGAGCGTGAAAGCTTCTTCGTATAGCTGGTTCTCAACAGCGATACCAGCAATCTCCTGGACGTCAAAGCCTTCGATCTTATCGATGTAAGTCATCACTCTACCCTTGTCAGAGCGAATGGCTGTCAACATAAGCAGCTTCTTCAGGTTTGCGTTGTCACTGAACGCAGACGGTTCGAGGATAATCTTTTCGAGAAGCTCGATGAGCTCGCCCGGCAGGTCGGCTGCGAAGAACGCCTTGACGGTGACAGATACATCTTCTGGATCCGTGGCTTCAGGAACAGCAGTAGCTACAACCTGATCGATGAGCTGTCGGCGGTGGATATTCTCCCTATTCAGGACGCTAGCCCAAAGCTCGAGATTTCTTCGTTTGACAAGATATCTACCTTGATGCTTGAACATGGAGTTCTCGTTTGTGATAGCAATAAGCTCAGGATCGCAGAACCCTTTAGCGTAGGCAATGTATGCCAGATATGGATCTCGTTTCTCGCAGTATTTACCGACGATCAGGGGATCATAAACCTAAGGAGAGCATTTCATTAGCGCTCGGCTTAGAACGCCCGTGAGGGGTGTTGTACTTACGCTGTTCTCCTTAAGGAACTGTTCAGGATTGTTGTTGCTGTCAATATAGATTTTAGCAAGAGCATTGTAGATAGCCGGTTCCTGCTGGCCAGCAGCAATTTTGCTCTCGAGGAAAGGTAAGACAAGCTTGAGGCGATTGCGCTTCTCTACCTCATCAACTAGCTCATCGATCGACAGGGGACCAGTGACAGAGGCTAGTAGCTGCTTGATGGTGTTCTCGTCGCAATCCACATCTAGAAGAGCGCCAATGACTTGTGGCGTACGAGCAGAATTGACCTTCTGGACGTAGACCTCGATAAAATTCTGCAGACCGTTCTGATACAGGTACAAAACGAGATCGTGAACAAAACCGAAGCGGTCGCAGACGATGATGAGTGGTAGTTGGTCGGTAAGCTTGGCCTCCTTGAGGAAGTTTTTGACCTTTTCGGGGTTGTAGTGGTTCGACTCTCGACAGATACGCTCTACTTCTCTGATCTGGCCGGTCTTGGTAGCTGCCTGGATGTACTTGAACTGCACTTCCGGATCTTCGCTGATGTTGACGACAGAACCCAAGTAATAGTAAAGACCTGCGATAAAGCTGGTATTTAGCTTTCGTTAGCATTGTCAGAATGCTCAACATACCCTCGAAGGTCTTGAACGATTCAAACATCTCGATGAGTTTGATAGGACCGATGAGATCGCTGTATTTGGTGGCTGCCTGAACGACAATTTGCAAGTTCTGGCGAATGTTCACGCGTAGCATCTCCTTCAGGCACTCAAGAGTGTTCTCAACGGTCAACTTGCCAAAGTAATTGACCAACCACTGCAAATTTTCGTCAGCTATGTGTTATCAGAATGATGGGCCCAATGCAGGCTCACATCGGCATTGAATAGATTGGTGTGAACAATGACACGCTTGATGTCCGCCAAATCTTCGTAGTGCTCCAAAGCCTGTCGTATCATCGTGGTTAGATCAACTTCATCTTTTTGATGGACAAGACTCAGGACATACCCTTTGCATTAAACCAGCCTTCTCGCAAAGGTTAGCGATACGAGGCCTGTCATAGTGAGTGAACATTTCGT
This sequence comes from Cystobasidium pallidum, assembly GCA_001599955.1. NCBI lineage: Eukaryota > Fungi > Basidiomycota > Cystobasidiomycetes > Cystobasidiales > Cystobasidiaceae > Cystobasidium > Cystobasidium pallidum. The sequence continues at coordinate 1,312,783 of BCIL01000005.1, forward strand.
TGCCGAGTATAGCGTCGGCAACTTGAGGAGCGTTCATAAGGTTCATCTCAAGTAAGCGGGTCTGAAGATGGCCTTGTTCCGGCAAGTTGTCCTTCAAAGCCTCGAGAAGGAATTGTGTAGCTTGCTGAATCATTCCTTGAGACTGGAAGATATCGGTGACCTGCAGAGGAGTGTCTTATCAGAAGCCATTCGTCCACACACAAATGGGCATGTCATACCCGCTCTAAATCGACCAACGGTCCACTTTCATTCTTGATGAGCATGGTAGCGAACTCGGTAGCCTGGTCAGGATTGGTCCTGGCGATGTGCTGTAGGAGATTCGGGTAGTCTGGTGTATAGCCCACTCGTTGTGCGTAGACAACAATCTTGGCATATTGTCCGGTTTCGGCGAAGCAAGCAATAGCCTTGTTAGGCACATTCGCTCGCAGATAAACAGACAGAGCCAGAGTCATATCATGCTGGCGGACAATATCACCGAGTTCTTCAGAGCAGTCGATTTTGTCTTCCTTGAGCCACTTCTCCAACAACTGTTTTCTGCCTTGTACGAGGACCGGTCTTGCAAGCTCCAAACTTTCGAATTTGTTCAGCTTGCCACGTTCCAACAGGATACCGAAGTATTGTAGGATAGGGCTCATTGTACCAGGCTGAACAGCAACTTGCTTGAATTGTTCGATTGTCTGTGCAGTTCGCAGAATGCCTCGAGGCGAGTTGGCAGCCACTTTAGCGGCTTCGCCGTATTGTCCACCCTGGAAAAGCGATGTGAACTGTCGCTGGTAGAGATCGTCGGCTCCGGGAAGATTAGCTCTGGAAGCCAGTTTGATGGCTAGATCGGTGTTGTTGAGAGTTCGGAGGATGTATGGTATGACTGTCTCATCATCGACGGAAACGGAAAGAACTTGTCCCTTTCGATTGACTCCGATGATACCGCTTGTAGCCTCGTGTTCACAGGTGACAAAGATGGTCTCGCCGGATATACGATTCATGTAGAGACACGTGCCGGTCTCGAGGTCGTAAAGATGGATGAAGCCATACTTTGTTACGAGGTATACTATCCCATATCTGCAATGAGTGCCTCAGCTTCATGTCTCGCGAGGAAAAATGGCAGAACAATGACATACCGCTTTGACACTTGCATAGCGACTGGGAAGTCGTTGGTCGCCTCCGGAGGGAAGAATACGTCAACCTGCTTCTTTTGGAAGACAGGTGCATTCGCTTGGTGGTCGACTTCAACGATGTGCAGCTATAGCGGATAAAATGTCCTTTTAGCAGAATGTTTGTGGAGCCTAGAATGGGCAACCTACCTTGGCACCGGTTGCAGTACGGTTAGCAAAAGTGAATAACTTCGTTTCTACGGCAGAATTCTCTAGCTTGATGGTTGCAAAGGCGGCGGCATGACCCTCGATAGGTTGCGACACACCACGTTCCTTTGAGTATAGCTGCAAGCTTCCCTTGACTTTGAATCCATCCGGAGAAGGGTTGCTAGCGATGCCAATCAGGACAAGCCACTTCTCGTCTGCTGAGGCTCTGTAATTGATGATTTGGTGCCCAGCTAGATTGGCGTGTCGGTCGAAGACCTTTTGAGGTGCTGCATCACCGCTTCCTGACCAATGATATACGGCTGTGTCGGTGACAATACCAAGGGTCTCGTTGTTGATCCATTTCCAGAAAGAGATATCCTCTCCCATAAGATGCGATTTGACTTTCTGCTTGAGTTCACTGGGTCCGAGGCAATGGGAGGTCAGCTTAATATCGGTCACGTCTAAAATCGAAAGGACCCACATATTGAATACTTGAAGCTGCCGTTGTGCTGTATTGAAAGTCGTTAGTACTGCCTATACAAGTTTATGAAACATTGGTGATGTCGGGCAGGCCGCCGGCGCGTAGTTCTATGAGACAGAGGCTGCAAGCAAAGTGCCGGAACGCGTCGACACAAGGAGGCAGCGCCTGCCTGACCGGAAACAATGGCGAAATGCTGGGATGGCTCTGCTCGCCGGGATGCTACGAGCAACTCACCTCGCAAAGCGATAATCTTCTCGGTAGGGTGCATGATCGCGGACTCTGCGCTAATCGGCCGTCTGATGACATTATTCGCATCTGCAAGGTCAACGATGACAACTTCTTTCTTTGCTGCGCCATCCTCTCTAGCACAGATGAATCGGTCGCTCTCCATCGTGAGCGTGTTGAAGCTGATAGCTGTGGGCTGGATCCCGACAGCTGAGAGCTGTATGGACACAGATGCAGGCCTGTTAGCAACTACCCACGCGATGACGAGAGTTGTGCCGCCCGAGATCTATAAGCCCACCTGCAGGTGCTCCGTGAACTGGATAGGTCTGTATGCCAGGACATTTGCGTTGTGGGTATGTCCGACGGTGTTCCATGATGGAAGCGGGTGACGAGAGCATGTGTGGGAATAGCAGTCATCAGCGCATAGGAAGGCAACGCTGAGACGAGTCTCATTGCTTACCTGTCCGCCATGGTGACTAGTTATGCTTTCTTGTCTGCAACTATGCGGCTTCCTGTCCTCGCTGTATTGTCTGGGTGCCTTCTCGCGCGCCGAACGCTTGCAGGCGTGTCGAGTAGCACGTCTGTCTCGGTCCGTAAGTCTCGCGTCGAGCTACTTGACCTTTCACACAGCGAGTTTGGAGTTCTTCAGTCTCTCCTGCGTTGGAACAGGCTGATGGGCGTATGAACAAGAAGCAAGCGGTGTCGCAATGCACGCAGGCCGAGGCAGTGTGCACACACATATGCCTGCCTTTACTCAATGCAGGCTGAGTGCCAGGAATCTGACAACTGAGGTTACAGCAGGCAGCCAGGGATTCGAGGTACCTTATCGCCAGTGTAATCCCATGGACACCGCTATCGGTCTGGGCGGTCGCTGTTCCACTTTGTAGCTGCGCGTGGCGATTGTGACGCGCGAACAGCTGATTGCACGAAAGAAGCAACACGGACATGCTATAGAATGTTGATGCCAGAGTGTGCATGGTTCAGTTCCATGCAGAACGGGTCTACCCATACTGCCGGAGATGTCTATGCCACTGATGGGAAGTCGCCAGTCCTGTCAGTTTGTGCCAATATTGACCGAATAAAGACTGAACAGCAGCACAACTCCGAAAGACTCCAAGACGAGAATGTCTATAGAAAAAGCGGAAAACAAGTGCATCGAACAGCAGACAAAGAGCATAATGAAACAACAGCAAGCACAGTAGCCATAACGAAAATTGATCAAGGTACGTCAGATGAAGGAAGAGAAGAAAAGCGTTGCGAAAGCGGACACATCGAGTGCCGAGATCAGATAGGAAAGAATTAACATGCCACCAGCAGGCCAAGCAGAGTTCATGAGCCACGACAGGCGAGGCGCGTGAGGACGAGAGCAGCCAAATGCTATCGCATATGGGAAGGGAAAGGAGACTTGGCATCGTTGCCGCGAAGCCTCAGACAATAGAAGGGCTATATGACATGTGTTCACCCGATATCATCTTTCTCGGGCTTACTGATCCAATGATGAGCTCGCCAGGATCGAAAAAGGGTAAGCGTTCGGGTAGGGTAAGAGGGGGCTGACAAGGTAGAATCCATTTCCAGAAAGATTGATCACCTCTTACATATGGCTCGCGATCACCTTGGTCGTCTATGCACACCACAAAATAGATAGGATGTTGATACAGGTTCGTCGATTCGGATATAGATTGGAGGGGGGACGGCAGAGGGGGTCGTAACAAGTCTCATAGCCTATAGGTAGGACGTTCCAAATATCACCGAGGTTTCATAATTCAAGATCTTCAGACGTTTCGTGGAAAACGTAAACATAGACAATATCCAGTCCAGCAGGCGGTCTATATGACACAGCAGACCCTAATATCGAATTGAAGCGGAAGAGCTATCGGAACAAGAGTTCATCCTCGCTTAAACTCAAGTCGAGAGTGAAAGCCGAGTCGGTATCGTCATGCGTAGCATAGGAGTGTTGAGTGCTGAAGAATCGATTGCAGGCAGACTGTTTCGTATAAGAGGGTTCGGGGTAGCATTTCATTCCAATCGGTGATGTACCGGTTTCAATTCCGAAAGGTTGGATAACCCGGAGCGAAGGTGAAGAAGCATTTGAAGAGAATGGAGAAACGGTATTGTTGTCGTCCGAATAAGAGTGCGGTGTAGGAGAAGAGGCATAGGAAGGAAAAGAAGATAGTAAGCCTCTAGGATCGATGGTCGGAGATTCTACCTTCACAGCAGCTTCGGGCACGGCGGAGGACAAGAAAGGGGAGTTGTCTTCGTGCAGACCCATACCCTGGCCTTTCATACCAAAAGTGGTAGCTGTAGAAGGGGAAGTAGGTGCAGTGAATGCGTGTTGCTGCTGAAGCTGCTTCTTCACCCTAGCACCTGGGAGATTGGCGCGATTGTTTGAAGGCATCTGCCCTGCTCCGCCGGCAGCAAAAGAGGGAGAAGAGGAGCGAGTCAAGCCTACCATGTCGGAAGTAGAAGTAGGGCAGAATAAGCCACCATATCGGGCTTGAAGATCGTCGCTGGATGCAAGGTATCCAGCTTGTCGAAAGGAATCCATCTTTTTAGCGGCGAGAACGCAAGGAACAATCGGATTTTGGTGTATCAATGAGTATGATAAGAAGGATTGTTATGGATATTGAAGGGGGAACCATAGTGTGAAGCAGCATACGCCGGTGAAGGTGTAGGATAGGGGAGATGCCGAGCGGATGAATGCGGACGAGTCGTGGGTGGTTCCAGAGGGTAGGGATGAGCCGTATATGAAAGCTATGCATCAGCATTGATACTCAGCCGGCTATTTTGAAAAGCACACAGGTGATACAATGTGATTTGGGCGGAACGGATCACTCACAGGACTCGGATCGTTTCCATTCGGATGATTGGCAGCGCCATTGCTGAAGAGATCCCTCGAGGCATCTGGGACGGTGTGTCGTCTGGCGTGCATCATGTAGGATGAAGGATGGATGAAGTGCTGCTCACCCTCTCGGTGATAGGGAAAATACTGCTGGGCTTCGTGATAGGGTGAAGCATAAGCTGAAGGTGGCTGAGATTGCGCTGTACCTAATCCAGAGGGAATAACGGCATCGGCCTCTGCAATGGTTGTGATACCGCGGAGCGACCTAGGCGCCTTCTCCATGCTGAAGTCGCCTTCGCTGTCGTTAGCAGCATGGGATCCGCCATCTTGGCCAGAAATAGCGGTGCTAGCATTGGCCGCCCGATCATTGTCGGACTCGTTACCGGAAGCGTGTCCAGAGAAGGGAGAGCCAAGTTCTGACTTAGCCTGCGGTGCTGAGGCTGTAGCACATGCCTTGGTAGCAGCCGAAGAGCCTCGAGTCACAGGGAAAGGACGAGTAGCTCGCGTAACCATTGGTGAAACAGGTTCGACAGACTGAGGGGAGACAGGGAATTTAGGGAAACGAAAGAGGGTGCATTTCAGTATGTACATGCATAAAAATTGTGTTGAAAACAGGCCATGTGGATGGGCAGCAAACAATAGATGGATTTCTCAATGCTTAGTAAACTTGCGCATTGGTATATAACTCGAAATCAAAAGGCGAAACAGAACCAGAGGAGATGGAAGAATCGTATGGAGAGTTACGTACGGACTTGACACCAAGTCGAGCACCACGTGTTCGTCGACGGTTAGGTAGGAGACCCTGAGATGCTCTTTCGTGAGCAGCGAGTTCTAGGGTGCACAGTAGCTTGAGCGGATGATGGTCATCGAGATAGACGCACTGCGATTATGCGCAAGTCAGCAGAAAGACAGATACGTCCGGCAGATCTGCATGCTCACCTTTCGGAAATGGTCTCTAATGGTAATAGGCCTCTTGAGGGAGCTAGTACCGGCTCGATAAGCGCAACGACGGTCGCAGACTTGGGCTTTCAGCCTGATTCGTTATGATAAGTTAGCAAGATAGGATGTAATCATAAAAATGGCGTCGACATACCATTGGTTCGAATGTGGATGAAGAGGTCGGAAAGCAGGACTGGCCAAGCTGCCGTCCTTCTCCCAAGCCATGATCATCGTGTTAGGAGGGAAGACCATCCGGATAGCGCCAGGAAGGGACATAGCTTGAATAGCTCTAGCGTTACCAACTTCATAGAGCGAAGTATCAGCCGGGGACCAGATATATTCTTCCTGGTTGAGGTTACTCTCGACTTGAGCTAGTATGCCAGCATCGATAGTATTGCCAGCAGCGGTAACTACCGATGGACAAGCGGAGAAAGCGGTTGCTCCACCGACCGGCGGTACACTTCCTGTTTGTGTGGATCCGGGACTCTTGTAGCTACTGGCGACAGCGGCCAATGAGAGGGAATCAAAGTGATTGCCTGACATGCTCCAAGGTGAAGAGTAGTTGGCAGACAATGAACCAGGAGAGCCAGCACTGGACTGTCCTGAATCTGGGAAGCCGCCCATCATAGGTGTGCCCTGTAGAATGGTAGAAAGACAGAGGACAAGCAGAGCAGGATGTAGAATGAGATACGAGATTGATAGATAGAGGGGTAGAGGGGATGGAGAGCAAAATAGAGGCGCAGAGTGGTAAAGTCGGAATTTTGGATGAAGGATATAGACATAGCGATGTAATCAATCAGCCAAAGGAGAAGATCGAAAAGGGCGGAAAGTTGCACGAAACGGCTTACGGGACCAGCTCTACCATGTGGAGGATGACCATTCTCGTAGCTGGACCATACACCAGGTGATTCATTACCACGAGGTGAGAACAGACTCAAATCCTGAGTATTGGCGGCAGCCATAGTAGGCGAAGGGGGAAGATTAAAATCGCCAATTCCCATGCTATGGTCGTTGTTGCTTCCATTTGCAGTCATTTCTTCGTTGAGTATCATCAAGGCCTTGCTTTTCATAACAGGATTGTTCTTCAATTGGTTCAGTAAAGTAAAAACGAGATGGGGATGCTCTACCATCTTCTTGATTGCGCCTTGCCAGGGGCAAGATACCCAGATTTCACCTGCTTCACCGTGACCATTGGCAGGTTGTGCAGATTTGTTAGTCCTTTCCGCATGACCTATAGTGCCCTGACCATCGGCACCGCCTTTCGGACCTGTGGCGACTTGGATGTACAGAGTATGAGGATTGCTCGAGGTCGGAGTACCGTGAAAGAAGGAGGTGTCGACAGACAAACCATGTGCAGCTGCATGCTCTCGCCCGTTGTTGACATCTCGTGGAGCAACAGCATCTGTAGGGGAGGAGAGAGTGGTAGCGGGAGCCGATTGAGAAAAGCTGCTACCGGGGAGGGCTGTGCCACGGTTGTTCTGTTGCACACCAGTGGCTGCCGTCATCGGAAAAAAATAGGGTCAGGAGGATTTAGCTATGGTTGACAAGAACGGAGACTCGCCATCCTATACCTGTGCTTGGTACACTTACGCATGGTTGGAGATCTTACAAGACTGCTCGAAGAGGAATTGGTAGCCATGGGCGAGGAGGACATGCTGGTCCCAGAAATCGAGATGGGGGAGGAGTTCGACGCTGTAGAGCGCTGCGACTGTGGGTATGTTGTGGTTACGGTAGACGCAAATGCCAGTGTAAAGGAAAGAAAAGGGAGTTTGGGGAAAGTGGGAAATGAAAGAAAGAGACGGATGCGGATAAATAGAGAGAGGGTAGGCGCGATTAGCTTTTGAGCACTGCACGACAAGATGTCTTGTCTTTTAATGGGCTAGGGTGACAGGCAGTAATATCTGCAGGAGGGAGGGCGGGTGTGGGAGCAGAGGAGAAACACTGCACAGATGTGCAGCGCGATATCGCCTCAGGATCCAAACAGCTCCGAGGTTGGTTCCAAGCGGGGGAGTTAGTCTGACTGTCGGACTGAGTGCTACAGCCCCGACTTGTTTCCGGCTCTTCGGCTTTTGGTGCGGAGGGTACCTGTCTGACTGTCTGGTGTTGCGTTATGGAACGCAGAAGAAAAGGCGAGGGGGAGGAGCTGCTTGTACCAAGAGCGGAGGGATGGGATGGGGAGCATGACACAGCAAGGTGCCGGAGGTCAGGCAGCAGACCTCGGGTAGCATCGCATAGCTACTGCACTTGCTGCCGGCACGCTTCACAGCACACAAGGCATAGCCGACGCTTGGCAAGCGCGAGCAGGAGGAGGCAGGGATGAGGGAGAGATACGGGGCGTGGGTGTGATTGTGGACATGGTATTGTGATGGGAGTGATGTGTGGATGAAGAATGAGACACTTACGGATCTATGTGGTGCCATGCTTCAACGTGTGTCCGACCTGTCTTGTCTGCAAGCCTGATAGCCGCGTCTCAGCCGGACTCGCAGGTGGCTCGAGACAGATCGCGGACGATGGAGACGATGCTGGAGGTATGGTGAGTGAACAAGGACGCTGCTACGATAGGATGTGGATCCGTCTGACCCACTGCAATACTGCAGCTCTCGTTCCAAGGATGTGGCGGTTTGCGTGCTGCTTGTCGAACCTGTCTGACTGCAAGGTCACGCCTGTCGTCTGGTCACGACAGCCAGGTGAAGCAGAGAGACGGCAGTAGGAGGCCGTCGGAGCAGAGTGTCACATGGTGAGCTCCGGGTATAGTCACGCGGTTGGGCTGCTGTTGCTCACCTGGCTCTGGGGTCCTCTACTTAGGGTCCAACGAACCGAGTCCTGCAAGACGCGCTGCACGCGGCCAGAGGTGCAGCAGCTGGACGAGGATGAGTGTGTATAGGGAATGGAGGACGTAACGGTGTCGTACAGCTCGTACACAAGAGTCGTTCGTGAGATCGTTCAGCGTGTGCTGATGGGTCGTAAGGCAAAGCCAGGACGCAGTGTGCGAGTGTCGGTCAAGTTGTCGCGAGACAAAGAGAGCGGGTCGTCGACCTACATGTGGGACCTCTTATTGTTGTCAGGCTCCACGCGCCTGTTGGGTGTAGGACAAAAGAACGAAGGGAGTGGAGGAGAGCAAAGAAAAGAGGACGAGCGTGTGTACAGTTTTTTGTAGCCGTGCCTTTGCTGGTTGTGTTCACATGCTCTTCTGCCTGCCAGCTGACTCCGACCGGCGGAAGCCCATCGCGACGGCTGCTTGTGGACTCGTGACCGTCTTCCAGACCTGCTCCGGCGCTCCCTTTGACGCACGTTTAGCAAGTCGGTCGTCTCTGCGCAGGGCATCCTGCGTCTTCCGCCGTGCTTCTGCCTTCTTCGCGTCTACACGAAGCGACGTGCACAAGTGACACTGAGCTTGGTGTCTCCCTGGTGTGCGCGAGTGACATCCCGCCGGTCGAGACACCCTTCGCCCGCTTCGCCCGCTTCGCTTGCGAGCCAGAAGAAAGCCAAAGCGTCAGTCGAGTCCGACAGCACGGACGAGCATGTCGATCCGTCATTGCTCTCTCTCGCGTTCTCTTTCTTCTGTCATGTCCGACATCCTGCAGCCAAAGGGAGGTGTGTGTGTCACGTTCTGCAGCTATTGTAGACGATTTCGGCAAGGTTAGCAGAGAGGACCAATCAGCAGCGGGCCACCAAAAGACAGCGCAGTGCCGCATCTGCCTGGATGGCGGACTTGGCTGTGTGATTGTATGGGCCCCAGATCCACCTGTAAATAAGCAAGGAAGGATAGCGTCGGTTGGTTCACTTGTAAATGACAGCCAAAGTCCCGTTCGGGTCGTTGCGATAGACGTTGGTCGAGCCAAACACGCGGCCCACCCTCTCCGCTCCGACTCGAAGCTTGTTTCTTGTCACGTTTCGCCTCATGCACATGGTCGCCAGCTCGATGGCGGCAGGAATGAGAATGGCGAGGCTGCCGCTGTCCGAATGCATGAACTGATGCAGCAACCTCACCCTCTTCTTACTCTGTGTCTGCGAATTCCGAGCGTCAGCGGATTTGCCGCTGTTGTGCGACTCCTGATCAGGCTCGTGCTGCGGGGGCAGAGAAGCCTCGAACAGGACCAGTTCGCAAGGGTCACCGGAAGCTATGGTGATGTTTGAACAAGCATGGCACTTGGTGTGGTCGTTGTGCTGTCGCTTAGCTTCGCTGTAGGCCACCGACCCGTGTACTTTGGCAGGTCTTTGGTTTCTTGGGCACTTTTACGGAACTCCATGTCGCTTCGGTGCTGCCCCATCTCGCCTATTTAGCGCAAAGTAAGGCAAAATCTATGCAGTGATGCAGTGATTGAGGGAAGTTTATGCTCGTCAGATGTGCATCCTTGCAGCACTTGTGGGCAGTCGCAAGAGGTTGTAGCTGTCTGAGCGCAGTCCAAGTGCAAGCTGGCGATCAATCCGGTGGCGAACGTTACAACGCTTACTGGCCCAGAGCATCGAATGCCCTGCCTGCAGCATTATAGTTCTTTAGGGCAAACTAGCTCTCAGAGCAGTATACCATGCCAGATTTACAATCAGGTGTAGCGAAGCTCGGTGTCAGACAGTTTGAACTTGTAAGAAAAAGGGTCTAACCAACAGAACTATAAGACACGGCCAAGAACCCAAAATGGTAAGGGTCCTCAGGAACGACAATATGCTCTAGGATAGCTGGTCTACTAATACAATCTATTCGCCGAGTCTGTAGCTAGGCGGATAACCTTTGCACGCCGTCTATTCGGAAGTTGTCCGTTGGCTTCGCGTTCTAGGACTGCTAGCTGGAGTGCTGATAATACTTTCAAGGGATGTTTCTCATCTAAATAAATGCACTGTACGCCCCAAAGCACAAGATTATTGGTCAGCTAAGCAAGGTCTTTGTAGATATTGGAGGCCTTCGCTCAAACAAACTCGAGACCAAAAGAGAATATGCCCACCTTTCTAAAATGCTCACGAACGGTTTTTGGCCTCTTCAAAGAAGCAGCACCAGCACGATATGGACAGCTTCTATGGCATACTTGGCTTTTTAGCCATTCGTTGGAATGAGGGTGTAGATTAGAATAAGCTGGAGTAGCTATAGTTCCATCTTTTTCATGAGTTAATAGCATTGTTCTAGGTGGAAAGATGAAATGTATACTTCCTGGTTCAGTGATAGCTTGTTGTCCTTGTAAAGACTCAAGTTTATACAATGTAGAATCAGCTCGTGACCAAACGTATTCTAGAGTCTCTTCATTATGAATAACATCGGGTTGGGCCAAGAGGAATGGATCAATAGTATCAGGCCGAGCGGTAAACACTGTTATACCGGATGAGCTGGGAGTGTCATCAAAGTTGGTATTTGCGACCTTGGTGAACTCCGTATTGGCTTGGGCCAAATGCTGTTTGATCAGTTCATTCACTCCCGGTGCAGGCGCTGGCATGGGTGGCAGCTTGAACTGTGTAAAATCGAAGTGGGCGGCAGAAGAAGTCCAGGACCTGAAGTCCACACCGGGCGTGAGGTTACCGTTCTGGTTCTGCTTCTGTTGCTGCTGCTGTCAGAATGACCAAACCTGTTAGCCTTTTAAAGTCGAGCGTTCATTGCCGCCAACAAGTGAACATACCATGCTGAAGATTGAGGGATCTGCCCCAAGCATGGGAGAGAACACTCCAGAAGAGTTGCTTGTGGTGGGTCTAGTTTGAGTTGATACTGAACTATCACTACTATCTTGAAAAGTTGCTGATCCAATATCCGAAAAAAAGAAAGGCCCAGATGAAGTGCTCGTTGCGCTATTATAGGAGGTGAAAGGGGCGCTATCAAGCTGAATGCCCAAGGGATCGGTGGTCACGATGGTGGAAGTCAGGCTGGTGTTGTGATTGCCGTCAGTAGGACCGTCTGACTTTGCACCAGCGTCAGTCGATCCATCCGCACAGCCCAGAACCTGCATAGCCTTCTCTCTCAGATCGACTTGCTCATTCATCTGCTTCAGCAATCCATTCAAAACAGAAGGCATCTCGAATAAATTGGGCAGTATCTTATCCCAGGCGACGGATACCCAGAACTCGCTACCACAGCAAACGCCGCCTTCGTTCTCAGATGAAGGGATCTGGATGTAGAGACTTGTATCATTGCCTGAATTAGGAGTACCGTTATAGAAGAGCTTATCCATGCCTGCAAAAGTGAATGAAGGGGACTTGTTCCAGAAAGGTGCAGTCTCGTTGCTGGACATGTCCTGGATGACTGCCGGTTTGACCGCCGGATGCAGCGACGATGGTGAAACACAGGTTACAGCCGAAGTAATGGGTGCACCAGCCTCTGACACCTGTGTCGATTGACCAAACACGTCTTTAGAACCGAATAAGGTATTGCTAGCATCGAAATAGGCGTCCAGAGAGGGGACCGCGAAGTCGTAGTGATCGCTAGAAGTGTCAACCAGCATAATGAGACTAGATAGGAAGTTGCGGAACGAAGCAACCGCTGATAGGTGACGAAGCGCGTAGTGGTGTTTCCTAGCGTAACGTAAACTGTCAACTTGCTGCAGCCGAGAAAGAATGTTGCCTGGTAGCTTCCAAGGATCTGGAGGTGCCTGCCTTCAAAGAGATGCAGAAAGACAAGAGCAGAGGAGAGGGACACGGAGCGCCAGATGAGTGAATGAGCTATACAAGACGCGCATGCCATACTGGCTGACGGTAGCATCGTGGCCGACAGCGAAGACCGGTCCTGCAAGGGGACGGACAGAAGACAAGCGGACATGACCGACTTCAGTTTTGACCAACACCAGCGGTGACGGACACGACTCGATCCGCAGTTTTACCATTCTACGACGAGGAAACGACGCCAAATGTCAAGATGGCCGTCAGTTCAACAGTTGTGCCACTTAACGCGGATGAATGGGCGCCGCAGCCAGCCCTACTTGGACAGCAAATGTATCACTATGTTATACAAGGGATCTCAGAGGCCGGGTGCTAAGTTTGCATAAGCTGCCAGCATGGTTCAGTAAGAGCTCGGAAACACAGTATGTCATCTGGCTAGACCCTGGAGATCCTATAGCCTCGACCACTCTGAAGCACGGGAGGTGGAGGTCCTTGAGCTGCACTTCGCGTGGCATGCTTSCAATGGGCAATCTGTAATGCTCAGATTCAACTCACTCACTCATTCACTTTGCTTCCGCTGGATATGTCCCCAACCACTTCGCTTTTGCAGATTGCGACGAGCTTGTCTCAGCTCTCGTGCTTTCCCAGCCAAGTAGCTTGCCGTTACACTTTGCCATCAATGCAGCATTGGTTATACAAAGCGTTTGCAAGTGGCAAGAGCGAGAATCCATGCTATAAACTCGGAATTAGCCTTGCTGTTCCCGAATGGACCGTTCGCTGAGGCTAGATGCGCACTTTACCCCTTCCAACAGGACCGTTGCGTGACCGCGTACTAACCAGTCCGTACCTCCACAACGTGCACAGGTTTCCCCCGAGTACTGTCGGTCCATCCGAACGGCTGTATAGCTCAGAGGTTTGTCCTTCAACTCGGCACTTGAGCCAACAGGTCGGCATCCTTCAGCACTCCGCCGCGAATAACCGTGAAGCAGATTGACCAGGAGTCTATGTCTACACTGCCTGAGTCTGCCTCGGTATTCTGCCTATTTCACTCCTTGAAAGTATATGCATTTCGAGTTTGTGAGCACTTCACCTCAGGACGCACAAGACCGATCTGTGGCCTGTGTAACGTGTGGCAGCAGGAATGTCACAGCACAAGGTCTGCTGCTCGCCTCGCAAATCTATCGTCGAGCATGACCCGTGGAGAGTTAAACGACTACACCGCATTGCTTCGAGCTCATCGGTCTCCTCCACCGTGCAAAGCCATTTTTTCCCCCGACTTTTTCACGAGACCCTCGCCACCAACGTGAGCATAGCCAGGCATGGCAAAGCAAGGCAATGTAGCATAGCCTGGGCAAGGCAAGAGAGTGGGAAAGACCAAAATTCAAAAAATAGACAGTCGACCACTCCACTCTTTCCTTTCTTACTACCAATTCGATTCTGCCAAGCACTCTCGCAACTGTCAACCTTGCAATCCAAATCAATACCGCGCCATGGCTTCGAAATCCCAGCCTTACATCAAATCGTTCTGTCATATGTATAAGAATCATATCCTAATGAGTGATGGGAGGTCTCTGCATTGGCAGAGAAACGGCCTCCTCCCCTTGATCACAAAAAAGAAACTACAGCAGGTAGCCTGCTTGCAAGGCGATGTGACCGATGAGCGCCTGCTACAATGGGCGAAAGACAAGCTGATCATCGACTTTGACAAGATACAGCAGCCTTCTGGAGCCAAAGGGACCCCGACGTGCGAAAGTTATCTGGCTAAGTGACCAAGCCAAGGTATGCAGTAAACATGTCAGCTTGCCTGAGATATCACAAGTTCGCTGAGGAGTCAGCCGTTGACGTCGTTGATATAGAAGCAGGAAGTTCAAATAGAGCAGGCTCTGCTCGGATAGTTAGGCCCCAGACTCCTCAGGCTGGTCAAACACGAGTCCAGCCAGGCAGCGGCGCCCAGGTAAATCCCGCCTCAGGAAGATCAACTCGGGGTGGAACGAAGACTCCTGACAAAGGATCACCGGCCAGCCAGCAACGGCCAGCGCTTATCCGCAGGCCAAGCCCTCCGAGTCTGTACCAAACCAGGGGCTCAAATGCCGGAAATCGCCGAGAGGTTCAAACGCATAACCGCCAGCAGAAGCAGACTGCGCAATCCGTAATAGCCTATGGAGGCATACCCACAGGCCAACAGAGAGGTGGTAGGTCTCCTGCGAACCGGCGGTCTCCCAATGTACCACCCTCTGGCAGATCACGATCAGCTTCCCGGTCAAGGAGACCCGATCATGCATCCGGACGAGTACGAAAGCGAGGACTAAGCCCCGCGGATCCTACAACATCTAACCCTGAAAGTACAGGAGAGTCACACTCCCCGGTGGGAAAGCGTCGCCAAACACCTGCCAGCTCGCACCGTCCCCGGTTTGTCACCCTCCGAATGTTGGAAATAAAACCGTCAGACCATTTGCCATAGTACCCGGCGTTCAATTGTCCGGGTAGTACCAAAGCTATAAATCCCGTTACTGTGTACTAAGGTTAGAAAGCTACATTCCACCCTTGGAATCACTTGATTGCATGTCTGTCTCTACTGACTCCGTTCCTATGTTACCGAACAAATGAATGCCTTTGCCCTTCCTGCAAGCAAAGCATCGAGTCTTACCGTCGCAAGCATGCGAGTGCAGAATCGTATAAGCAAAGCAAAGAATGACAAGATGGCATAGCACGCGCACTGTATTAACTTAGCACAGTTTGACTTACTTCAGATAGGATTGCTGACCAGACGACCCACGGAGGACGATTGACCTCTGCGGATCTCTTCCCTCCAGTCTTGTTCGTATGCCCGGCCTGAACACCAAGCTCTACCTGATGTATCGACTACTAGTATGCGCAGGAATCCCAACTAGATCAACATCATCCTTCACAGACAGGGCACAGGTGGCCGCAAACAGCATCGACATTCACAAGTGAGGCCCCTAGCCTTCTACTTCACGTTTTCCAAACTGGGAGGAAAAGCAATCGTTGCCTTAAAATGGGACCGCTGTCCACCGGGCAGCACGCATGAAGGTCCACCGTAGCGGCCCGCTACGGATCATGCATGCCCCAAGGTAGCCAAGAAGGAAGCAAGCAGGCGTTCGAAAGGATAGAATGCATGCTGGTATGGGCGAAAGCAAACCTGACAATCGAATTTGGTGTCAATGAAGACCCTGATATGCTCACCCATGAGAGAACCAGGAGCGCAAGCTACAAAGCTACGTGAAAGCCCTACATGTTCAACGTAGGCACACCAATATCTTTACGCCACGCTTCAGATGATAGGCACTCGAAGCCCTTGCTCAGCGCCGGAACTCCTGAACGGCCACAGAATCACCCAATAATCTAATAATCGAATCGCACGCGGGAAAAAACACGTATATGCCTCGCAAGTCTCACCAGTCATCGAGAATCCGTAAGGCTACCTGAAAGTAATGACGATGTATGCATTAAATACTAACTGCGCATGGAGAGTTACTACAAGTTACTTCTGTTTGTACTGACGGACGATGCAATAAGACATGACTTCAGCTACCATGAGCGCACATCCAACTTCCTCTGCTCAACTAAACTGCATGTAAACCCTCACCTGATCCTCGCAATTCAGGCCCTCAGCTTGAGAAAGCCGATACAGCCAAGCATGAAGGGGGATCATGACGGTTCCTGAAAATTCTGAACAGCTATCCCTGACCAGATAGTGACTAATTCCCGTCATATTTCTTTTGGTCTCGCTACTAGCTATCGCGTATTTTCGGCTCTCGCAGCTGTTTATAATACCAAAGATTCCCGTAGGCGATAAGCACATGCTTCGTGCTCAACCGCAGGTTCCCTTCATTGTAAACAAAGGCGAAGCTGCGTCCGCGGAGTCAGAGCATGCAGCTGGTCCAAATAGTCTCAACGCTTCACATGCGCCATTCAAAACACATTTGACTTCGTCAACCATCGACCATCGGCAAAGATCCTCCGAAAGCGTACGCGTGTTGGCGAGCGTATGAAGGCTTCCTGACTCTGCCAACCATGGCGAGAACCGTCAACTGCATTACCTCCGAGGTTTGGTGGTTTGTGGGCGCCATCCCCTTCCGTGTGCCGTTGTCCGCAGGCGGAATTACTGACCTCAATGGTAGATGGTAGCGTGCACGATACACACCGGCGACTTCCTTGTCAGCCCTCTGCCATGTGTACGATCTTTATAAAAGAAGCTTATCCATGCCTGCGAAACTGAATGAAGGGGACTTGTTCCAGAAAGTTGCAGTCTCGCTGCTGCACATGTCCTGGATGGCTGCCGGTTTGACCGCCGGATGCAGCGACGATGGTGAAACACAGGTTACAGCCGAAGATGCGGTGGCACCAGCCTCTAGCACTTGTGTCGATTGACCAAACATGTCTTTAGAACCGAATAGGGTATTGCTGGCATCGAAATAGGCGTCCAGAAAGGGGACCGCGAAGTCGTAGTGATCGCTAGAAGTGTCAAGCAGCATAATGAGACTAGATAGGAAGTTGCAGAACGAAGCAGCCGCTGATGGACGGCGAAGCGCGTAGTGGTCTTTCCTGACGTATATGTTCACTGTCAACTGTCAACTTGCTGCAGCTGGTTGGACCCGAGAAAGTATGTTGCCTGGTAGCTTCCAAGGATCTGGAGGTGCCTGCCTTCAAATAGATGCAGAAAGACAAGAGCAGAGCAGAGGGACACAGAGCGCCAGATGAGTGAATGAGCCATACAAGACGCGCATGCCATACTGGCTGACGGTAGCATCGTGGCCGATGGCGACGACCGGTCCTGCAAGGGGACGGACAGAAGACAAGCGGACATGACCGACCTCACTTTTGACCAACACCAGCGGTGACGGACACTACTCGATCCGCAGTTCCACCATTCTACGACGAGGAACACGACGACAAACGTCAAAATGGCTGTCAGTCCGACACTTGTGCCACTTAACCCGGATGAATGGGCACCGTAGCCTGCCCTAACTGGCGGGCAAATGTATCAATATATTAGACAAGGGATCTCAAAGGCCCGGTGCTAAGTTTGCATAGGCTATCAGCGTGGTTCAGTAAGAGCTCGGAAACACAGTATGTCATGTGGCTAGATCCTGGAGATTCTAATGCCTCGACCACCCTGAAGCGGGAGGTGGAGGTCCCCGAGCTGCACTCCGCGTGGCATGCTTGCAATGGGCAATCTGTAATGCTCAGATTCAACGCAGCCACGCATATACTTCGCTTCCACTGGATATGTTGTCCCCCTCCACTTGGCTTTTGCAGACTGCGACGAGCTGTCTCAGCTCTCGTGCTTTTCCAGCCAAATAGCTTGCCACTACACTTTTTCATCAAGGCATACAAACGGTTGCGAGTGTCAAGAGCAAGAATCCCTGCTATGGACTCAGGGGTTAGCCTTGCTGTTCCGAATGGACCGTTCGCTGAGGCTAGATACGCACTTCACCGCTTTCAACAGGACCATCCGCATGACCGCGTACTAACCAGTCCGTACCTTCACAACGTGAAGAGTTTCCCTCTGAGTATCATTGGATCCATCCGAACGGCTGTACAACTCGGAGGTTTTCCCTCATTCCGGCAATTGAGCCACCAGATCGACATCCTTCAAGCACTCCGCCACGAATAGACGTGAAACAGATTGACCAGGAGTCTATGTCTACACTGCCTGCGCCCGCCTCGGTCTCCTGCTTATTTCACTTCTTGAGAGTAATATGCATCTCGAATTTGTGAGCACTTCACCTCAGGACGCACAAGACCGATCTATGGCCTGGGTAACGTTTCGCAGCGAGATTGCCCTTGCACAAGGTCTGCTGCTCGCCTCGCAAATCTATCGTCGAGCATGACCCTTGGAGAGTTCAACAACTACACCGCATTACTACGAGTTCACCGGTCTTCCTCCGCGGCGCTAAGCCATTTCCCCGACTTGTGCACGACACCCTCGCGACCAACATGAGCATAGCCAGGCATGGTAAAACAATGCAGCATAGCCCGGGAAAGGCGGGAGAGGGGGAAAGCCCAAACTCAAAAGAATAGAAAGTCGACCACTCCACTCTTTCCTTTCTTACTACCAATTCAGTTCTGCCAAGCACTCTCGGAACTGGTCACCCTTGCAATCCAAATCAAAACCGCGCGATGACTTCGAACTCGAAGCCTTACATCAAATGTTTCTCTCAAAAACAGGGGAAGCATATCCTCATGAGTGATGAGAGGTCTCTGCATTGGAAGATAGATGGGGGCCGCGGCTTGATCACAAAAAGAAAAATAATACAGGTAGGGCACCTGCCAGAGTCTGCGACCGATAAGGAACTGCTAGACTGGGCGAAAAACAACCTGACCATCGACTATAGCGAGATAGAGGAGCCTTCTCAAGCCCGAGCAGCCCCGAAGTGCCAAAGTTATCGGGCTTATTTGCCAAGCCAAGGTAAGCAGTAACATATCAGCTGGCCTGAGAAAGCACAAGTTTGCTGGAAGTCACTCGTTGACGTCGTTGATAATACAGAGGAAAGTGAAAGTTCAGATAGAGCAGTAGTAGCTCGAGCGATTAGGGCTCAGACTCTCCAGCCCGACAAACAATCTCCGGTCAGCCAGCAAGGGCCAGCGCCTATCCCCAAGTCAAACTACCCGAACTGTGCTTCTGCTTCTCGACTGGAGCTCGAGCAAGAAATACACCGGTCGGAGCCTTGGATCGTAACGTTCTCTGAAAAGTTTAAGAATTATATCCTATTGAGTGATTTGAGGTCTCTGCATTGGGCGACAGGGAAGTTCCGCCACTTGATCACAAAAAATAAATTAAGGGAGGTAGCCGGCTTGCCATCTGCGACCGATGAGGAACTGCTAAACTGGGCGAGAGCCAACCTGATCATCCACTATAGCAAGATAGAGAAGCCTTCCAGAGGGAAAAGTAGAGGCCCGACGTGCGAAAGTTATTGGGCTGAGTGGCCAAGCCCAGGTAAGCAGTAAACATGCCAGCTTGCCTGAGATCTTACAAGTTTGCTGAGAAGTTACTCGTTGACGTCGTTGATGATACAGCACGGAGTTCAGATAGAGCAGTAATAGCTCGAGAACGTAGGGCTCAGACTCGCCAGGCTGGACTAGATGGCGGTACCGCTTTACCGCCTCACGCGAAGCCGGTATCTAACCTTAGTCAAACACAAGTCCAGCCAGGCAGCGGCGCCCGGGTTCATCCCGCCTTAGCCTTACCAGGCAGAACAACTCCGGGTGGCACGAATGCTCCTGACAAACCATCTCGGGTCAGGCAGCAAAAGCCTATCCCCAGGTCAAGCGCCCTGTCAGGGCAACACAGGGGCTCAGATGTCGAAAATCGCAAACCGGGTGGACGGCATGACCTCCGGCAGACTGGACCATCCGTAGTAGCCTCTGGAGGCATATCCACAGACCAACATAGAGGTGATAGGTCCTCTCCTCCGACCCGGCCGTCTCGCACTGTATCGCCGTCTGGCAGATCGCGGCCAGCTTCTACGCTAAAGACATCCGATCATTCAGGCGGGCAAGTACCAAAGCGAGACCATCGTAAACGTCCAAGAGAGTCACACTCCCCACACCCTCCGGTGGGGAAGCGTCCCCCAACAGCTGCCGCCTCGCCTCCTTTTGAGACTGTCGACCCCCGATTGTTGGTATTAAACCCCCCACATCCTTTGTAATACCGGTAGTACCCGGCGTTCAACTGTCGGGGTAGTATCAAAGCTATAAATCCCGTTACTGTGTACTAAGGTTAGAAAGCTACATTCCAGCCTTGGAATCACTTGATTGCATCTCTGTCTCTACTGAATCCGTTCCTGTCTTACAAAAATGAATGCCTTTGCCCTTCCTGCAAGCCAAGCATCGAGTCTTACCGTCGCAAGCATGCGAGTGAAGAATCGTATAAGCAAAGCAAAGAATGACAAGATGGCATAGCACGCGCACTGTATTAACTTAGCACAGTTTGACTTACTTCAGATAGAATTGCTGACCAGACGACACACGGAGGACGATTGACCTCGGCGGATCTCTTCCCTCCAGTCTTGTTCGTATGCCCGGCCTGAACACCAAGCTCTACCTGATGTATCGACTACTAGTATGCGCAGGAATCCCAACTAGATCAACATCATCCTTCACAGACAGGGCACAGGTGGCCGCAAACAGCATCGACATTCACAAGTGAGGCCCCTAGCCTTCTACGCCACGTTTTCCAAACTGGCAGGAAATGCTTAAAATGGGGCCGCTGTCCAGCTGGCATAACGCGTAAAGTCCATCGCAGCGGCCCGCTACGGATCATGCATACCCTAAGGTAGCCAGGGAGGAAGCAAGCAGGCATTCGAAAGCAAAGGATGCATGCTGGTATGGGCGAAAGCAAACCTGACAATAGACTTTGGTGTCAATGAAGACCCCCCTATGCCAACCATGAAGGACAACGAGCGTAAGCTACAAAGCTGAGTAAAAGCCCCAGGCGTTCTATGTAGGCACATCAACATCTCTACGCCACGCTTCGGACCATCCCTTCTGGTCAGATAACAGGCACTCGATGTCCCTTGTTCAGCGTCGGAAATGTGAACGGGCACAGAATTACCTAATAACCGAATCACACGCGGCGTTAAAGGCGTAGCTGCCTCGCAAATTCCACAAGTCGTGTAGAATCCATTAGTCTACCTGGAAGTGAAGACCATGTATGCATTAAACACTAACTGCGCATGGAGAGTTACTACAAGTTACTTCTACTTGTATTGACGGACGATGTAATAAGACATGACTTCAGCTACCATGAGCGCACATCCAACTTCCTATGCTCAACTAAACTGCATGTAAACCTTCCCTTGATCCCCGCAATGCAGACCCTCAGCTTGAGAAAGCCGATACAGCCAAGCACGAAGGAGGAGTATGAAGGTTCTCTGCAATTCCGTCCTGCTATCGCTGACCAGGCAGTGCTAAAGCCCGTCACTTGCTTGGTCTCACTACTAGCTCTAGCGTAGTTTCGGCTCTCCCAGCCGGGTGTACCAGGAGAGATTCCCGTAAGCGACAAGCACGTTGCTTCGTGCTCAACCGCAGGTTCCCTTGATTGTGCACAAGGCGAAGCTGCGTCCGCGGAGCCAGAGCATGCAGCTGGTCCAAATTGTCTCAGTTCTTCACCCGCGCCATTCAGATCAAATTTCACTCGTCAACCATCGAATACTGGCAAAGATCCTCGAAAGCGTACGCGTGTAGCGAGCGTATGAAGGCCTCCTGACCCTGCCCAACCATGGCGAGAACCGTCAACTGCATTACCTCCGAGGTTTGGGGGTTTGTGGCGCCATCCCCTTCCCTGTGCCGTTGTCCGCAGGCGACATTACTGACCTCAGGGGTAGACCGTAGAGTGCACGATACACACCGGCGAACCGGCGACTTCCATGCCAGCCCCCTGTCATGTGTCGATGTTTATAGAAGAGCTTATCCATGCCTGCGAAAGTGAATGAAGGGGACTTGTTCTAGAAAGGTGCAGTCTCGTTGCTGGACATGTCCTGGATGGCTGCCGGTTGGACAGCCGGATGCAGCGACGATGGTGAAACACAGGCTACAGCCGAAGACACGGGTGCACCAGCCTCCGGCACTTGTGTCGATTGACCAAACATGTCTTTAGAACCGAATAGGGTATTGCTGGCATCGAATTAGGCGTCCAGAAAGGGGACCGCGAAGTCTAGTGATCGCTAGAAGTGCCAACCAGCATAATGAGACGAGATAGGAAGTTGCGGAACGAAGCAGCCGCTGATAGATGACGGAGCGCGTAGTGGTGTTTCCTAGCGTAACGTCAACTGTCAACTTGCTGCAGCCGAGAAAGAATGTTGCCGGGTAGCTTCCAATGATCTGGAGGTGCCTGCCTTCAAATAGATGGAGAAAGACAAGAGCAGAGGAGAGGGACACAGACCGCCAGATGAGTGAATGAGCTACACAATATGCGCATGTCATACTGGCTGACGGTAGCATCGTGGCCGACGGCGACGACCGGTCCTGCAAGGGGACGGACAGAAGACAAGCAGACATGACCGACCTCAGTTTTGACCAACGCCAACACCAGCGGTGACGGACACGACTCGATCCGCAGTTCCACCATTCTACGACGAGGAACATAGACGGCAAACGTCAAAATGGCTGTCAATCCGACACTTGTGCCACTTAACGGGATGAATGGGCGCCGCAGCCAGCCCTACTTGGACAGCAAATGTATCACTATATTATACAAGGGATCTCAGAGGCCGGGTGCTAAGTTTGCATAAGCTGCCAGCATGGTTCAGTAAGAGCTCGGAAACACAGTATGTCATCTGGCTAGACCCTGGAGATCCTATAGCCTCGACCACTCTGAAGCACGGGAGGTGGAGGTCCTTGAGCTGCACTTCGCGTGGCATGCTTSCAATGGGCAATCTGTAATGCTCAGATTCAACTCACTCACTCATTCACTTTGCTTCCGCTGGATATGTCCCCAACCACTTCGCTTTTGCAGATTGCGACGAGCTTGTCTCAGCTCTCGTGCTTTCCCAACCAAGTAGCTTGCCACTACACTTTGCCGTCCAGGCAGCATTGGTTATACAAAGTCGTTGCAAGTGTCAAGAGCGATAAGTCCTTGCTATGGACTCAGGAGTTAGCCTTGCTGTTCCGGATGCACCGTTCGCTGAGGCTAGATGCGCACTTCACCGCTTTCAACAGGACCGTCCGCGTGACCGCGTGCTAACCAGTCCGTACCTTCACAAGGCGAACAGTTTCCCTCCGAGTATCATTGGATCCATCCGAACGGCTGTACAGCTCAGAGGTTTTTCCCTCATATCGGCAATTGAGCCACCAGATCGACATCCTTCAAGCAACTCCGCCACGAATAGCCGTGAAACAGATTGACCAGGAGTCTATGTCTACACTGTCTGAGCCTGCCTCGGTATCCTGCTTATTTCACTTCTCGAGAGTATATGCATCTCGAATTTGTGAGCACTTCACCTCAGGACGTACAAGACCGATCTATGGCCTGGGTAACGTTTCGCAGCGAGATTGCCATAGCACAAAGTCTGCTGCTCGCCTCGTAAATCTATCGACGAGCGCGACCCTTGGAGAGTTCAACAACTACACCGCATCACTACGATTTCACCGGTCTCCCTCCGCGGCGCTAAGCCATTTCCCCGACTTGTGCATGACACCCTCGCGACCAACATGAGCATAGCCAGGCATGGTAAGACAATGCAGCATAGCCCGGGAAAGGCAGGAGAGGGGGAAAGACCAAACTCAAAATATAGAAAGTCGACCACTCCACTCTTTCCTTCTTATTACCAATCAATTCTGCCAAGCACTCTCGGAACTGGTCACCCTTGCAATCCAAATCAACACCGCGTCATGACTTCGAAATCGGAGCCCTACGTCGAATCGTTCTTCAAACATAAAAGGCATTATATCCAAACGAATGATAAAATGTTTCTGCATTGGGGGAAATACCGCGACCGCCGCTGTCCCTTGATCACCAAAGACAAGATAAAAAGTTTAGCCAGTTTGGGAGACGTGACCGATGAGGTCCTGGTAAAATGGGCGAACGACAACCTGATCATCCACCCTAGCAAGATACAGGGGCCTTCTGGAGGCCGAGGAGCCCCATCGTGCTCAAGTTATCTGGCTGAGTTGTCAAGCCAAGGTATGTAGTAAACATGTCAGCTTGCCTGAGATATTACAATTTTTCTGAGAAGTCACTCGTTGACGTCGTTGATATAGCAGCAGGACGTTCAGATAGAGCAGCCCCTGCTTGGACAGCTAAGCCCCAGACCTCCCGGGCTGGACCACATGGCGGTATCTCTTCACCGCTTCACCTCACAGGCAGATCTACTCCGCAAGAAATACACCAATCGGAGCCTTGGATCGTATCGTTCTCTGAAGGATACAGGAATCATATCCTAATGAGTGATAAGAGATCTCTGCATTGGCGTCAACGGAGAACATCCCCCTTGGTCACAAAAAATAAAATAAAACAGCTAGCCGGCTTGCCATCTGCGACCGATGAGGAACTGCTAAACTGGGCGAGAGCCAACCTGATCATCGACTACAGCGAGATACAGAAACCTTCTGGAGACCGAGGAGCCGCGAATTGCGAAAGTTATCTGGCTAAGCCGCGAAGCCGAGGTAGGCAGCAAACATGTCAGCTTGCATGAGATATCACAGGTTCGCTGAGAAGTTACTCGTTGATGTCGTTGATATAGCGGCAGGACGTTCAAAGAGAGCAGTATCTGCTCGGGCAGTTAAGCCCCAGAATCCCCGGGCTGGACCAGATGGCGGTACCGCTTTACCGTTTGACTCACAGACCGTACGTAACCTTAGTGGAACACAAGTCCAGCCAGACAGCGGCGTCCGCTCGTCAGGCAGATCAACTCAGGGTGGCACGAAAGCACCTGACAAAGGATCTCCGGTCAGCCAGCAAAAGGCATCGTCTAAGCCCACGTCAAGCGCCCAGTCAAGGCAAACAGGCTCAAATGCCGGAAATCGCAAAGAGGGTCAAATGCAGACTGGACAACCCGTAGTAACCTCTGGAGGCATATCCACACGCCAACATGAAGGTGGTAGGCCTCCTCCTGGGACCCGGCCGTCTCACACTGTATCGCCGTTTGGCAGATCACGATCAGCTTCCCGGTCAACGAGACCCGATCATCCATCCGAGCAAGTACCAAATCCCGCGGATCCTAGAACATCTAATCCTAAACGTACAAGAGAGACACCGTCCCCACACCCCTCGGGGAGAAAACGTAATCAGACAGTTGCCAGCTCGCCCCCTCCCGAGTTTGTCTCTCTCCGAGATTTGGAATTAGAACCGTCACAACCTTTGGCCAAAGTACCCGGCGTTCAACTGTCCTGGTAGTACTAAAGGTACAAAGCCCGCTACCTGTATACTAAGTTTAGAAAGGTTTATTCTCCCCTTGGAATCACTTGATTGCATGTCTGTCTCTACTGACTCCGTTCCTATGTTACCGGACAAATGAATGTCCTTGCCCTTCCTGCAAGCCAAGTATCGGGTCGTACCGTCGCAAGCATGTGAGTGCAGAGTAGTATAGGCAAACCAAAGAATGTTAAGACGGCATGGCACGCGCGCCGTCTTGACTTAGCACAGGCTAACTCACTTGAGATAGGATTGCTGACCAGACGATATACCGAGGGCGACTGACCTCTGCGGACCTCTTCCCTCTGATTCGTATGCCCGTTCCTGAACACCGAGCTCTACCTGATGTATCGAGTACTATGCGCAGGAACCCTAAATAGATCAATACCACCCTACACACGGGGCACAGGTGGCCGCAAACAGAATCAAGCCTACTAGCCTTCTAATGGACGTTTTCCAAATTGTCAGGAAAAGCACTTGTTGCCTTCACAGGTGGACCGCTGGCACCACGCATAAATTTCCATCGCAGCGGCCCGCTACGGATCATGCATACCCTGAGGTACTAGCCAAGGGGGAAACAAGCAGGCGTTCGAAAGGATAGAATGCACGCTGCCATGCATCGGCGAAAGCAAGCCTGACAATAGAATTTCATACCAAAGAAGACTCTCCTATGCTTGCCCATGAAAAAGGCAGGAGCGTAAGCCACAAAGCTAAAGTGAAAGCCCTACATGTTCAATGTAGGCACACCAATATATTTACGCCACGCTTCAGACGGTCCCTTCTGGTCAGATGATAGGCACTCGAAGCCCTTGTTCAGGGTCGGGATTGTGAACGGGCACAGAATCACCCAATAATCTAATGATCGCATCGCACGCGGCAAAAAAGACGTATCTGCCTCACAAATCTCACCAGTCATCGAGAATCCGTAAGGCCACCTGGAAGTGTTGACAATGTGTGCATTAAATAGTAACTGCGCATGGAGAGTTACTACAAGTTACTTCCACTTGTACTGACGGACGATGCAATAAGACATGACTTCAGCTACCATGAGCGCACATCCAACTTCCTTTGCTCAACTAAACTGCATGTAAACCCTCATCTGATCCTCGCAATTCAGACCCCTCAGCTTGGGAAAGCCGATACAGCCAAGCATAAGGCGGATTATGACGGTTCTCTGCAATTCCGACCCGGCTATCGCTGACCAGGCAGTAGCTAAAGTCCGTCACTAGTCTGGTCTCACTACTAGCTCTAGCGTAGCTTCGGCTCTGCCGGTCGTGTGTGTCGGGAAAATTTGCCGTAAGCGACAAGCACATGCTTCGTGCTCAACCGCAGGTTCCATTCCCTGTACACATCGGCAAAACCTGCGTCCACAGAGTCTGAGTATACAGCTGGTCTAACGCGTCTCAGCTCTTCACCCGCGCCGTTCAGATCACATTTGACTTCGTCAACCAACCAATCTTGGCAAAGATCCTCCGAAAGCGTACGCGAGTTAGCGAGCGTATGAAGGCTTCCTGAGTCTGCTAAACAATGGCGAGAACCGTCAATTGAATTAAATCCGAGGTCTGGAGGTTTGTTGGGCGCTATCCCCTTCCCTGTGCCGTTGTCCGCAGGCGGAATTACTGACCCCAAGGCTAGATCGTAGCGTGCACGATACACACCCGCGACTTCCTTGCCAGCCCCACGACATGTGTACGATCTCTATCACTTTCTCCGAAGGTTTGTGTTGTTTCAGCTGGAATAGCCATACAATTGCACCATTAGAAAGCCTTTAAGCCTTGCTCTTGCGCCGCATCCAACCTGCTCGTTGATTCTGGTCAATCCTAGGTCTGAGCTCCGGTTCCGACAAAGATGCCGCCCATGGGGACCTGTCTACGAACTACCGCATTTAGTTCGGCTATCGTGCCCCTTTGGGTTTCTGGATCGGAGTAAGCACGGGAAGTCAAGCATTGTTGGGCATGCTGACGATAACGCAGATCTGCAGCGCGTCTGGAACGGGCTTGCAGCGCATTTGCAATGAAATGGATGTACCATGTTCTGGTTGGGTTGGAGGGAGGTGCCGCTGGAAACGGGTCCCCGAACAACCTCTTTCCACAATTCCTTCAGGACGGTCATGGTGGGCAGAGGTTGTCGATAAGGCCGTTTAAGAAAAGCCTTGCGGACGCAAGCTCTGCACTTTGTATTCTGAATGCTTTCCTTGCTTGATCGGGCCGAGCCATCTGTGAGTTGTGGATTGCGCAGAGAGTCACGAGCTTGTGCAGCAGCCAACTACAGAACTCCATCGACATGGCAGACGCAAGCACTTCTCGCCAGCAAGAGGCATTGGCGGCATATAAGCGCGTGAGTTGAGGTCCTGCTTGCACTTTCCACGGATATGGAGCGAATACAAGCGTGTGAAGTTGTATTCGAGCGCTGACGCCTGCTCCGCGGTGGCATATGCATTCGTCGTCACAGAAAGTCAAGGAGCACGAAGAACTGTCAGAGAGACTCCGCAAGAGTGGGTAGAACACGCTTTCAGTCCAGCCTTTCCTTGCTGGCGTATAAGCTGCAGGTGAACCAGGCCAGGATGCTGATCACGCTTGCGACTCCTTCATTACACCACCTTTATCGCGAATTCCATTGCATCGCCGAACGCCATCATCACAGTTCGACAGAATATCAAGAACTATGAAGCTGACTACGAGAAGAGCGAGAACGATATTAAAGCCTTGCAAAGTGTTGGCCAGATCATCGGAGAAGTGACGCGGCAGCTTGATGAAGAGCGATGTAAGCAGGCAGACGGAGGATTGCAGCTGTGCGCTGACGCACTCCATTCCCTACTACAGTCATTGTCAAAGCATCTTCAGGTCCGCGCTATGTCGTTGGCTGCAGAGCATCCGTGAACCGCGACAAGCTCAAGCCAGGCACACGAGTGTCTCTCGATATGACGACCTTAACGGTGATGAGGTACGTGAAGGGCGCTGGAAGGCTGCACGATGAAGCCTCGACTGACACTACTTTCTACAGAGTCTTACCTCGTGAAGTCGATCCCATGGTTTACAACATGTCCACAGAAGATCCAGGTGGCGCATCCTTCGCTGGTATCGGTGGACTGTCAGACCAGATCCGGGAACTGCGAGAAGTTATCGAACTGCCATTACAGAACCCAGAACTCTTTCATCGTGTTGGAATCAAGCCTCCCAAGGGAGTCCTATTGTATGGCCCACCTGGTACAGGCAAGACACTGCTAGCGAAGGCCGTGGCAAACACAATGGGCACAAACTTCTTGAAAGGTAATTTCTTCGAGTCGCTAGTCTAGCAATATATGTACTGAACTCTCCCTTTTACGCCTTTGCTAGTTGTATCATCGGCTATCGTTGACAAGTACATTGGAGAAAGTGCACGGTTAATCAGAGAAATGTTTGGCTATGCGAAAGAGCATGAACCGTACGTTCGAAGGAGGACATGCCATTCATGTTCCTTCAGCTGATCGGCCTGTCACTTCATCATAGCTGTATCATCTTCATGGATGAAATAGATGCCATTGGAGGAAGACGATTCAGCGAGGGTACTTCGGCAGACAGAGAGATTCAGCGCACGCTCATGGAATTGCTCAACCAAATGGATGGTTTCGATTATCTAGGCAAGACAAAGATTATCATGGCCACAAATCGACCGGATACCCTCGACCCGGCCCTCATGCGTCCAGGCCGTATAGATCGAAAGATTGAAATCCCCCTACCGAACGAAGTCTCTAGAATGGAGATTCTAAAAATTCACTGCGGACCCATTCGGAAAAATGGAGAAATCGACTATGAAGCAATCGTAAAGCTGTCGGACGGGTTCAACGGAGCTGGTACGTGCATATGACTGTACATACAGAGTAGAACATTCAGCTGAGAGGCCTGCCTACAGATTTACGAAATGTATGTACTGAGGCAGGCATGTTCGCTATCCGGGACGATCGCGATTATATCGTGCAAGACGATCTCAACAAGGCAGTGCGCAAGTTACAAGAGGCGAAAAAGCACGAATGTAAGTCATAAAGAATGAAGCCGAATAGCAGACAGTGATTTATGCAAGATGCTGACCCGTTCACATTGCAGCCAAGCTTGACTACAAAGCGATCTAAGTAGCGGGGGAGTCTATGTCTGCAGAGCCTGCTGCAACTGCAAATAATGTATCTCTAGAAGAATGATCATACCAATGCAAAGCGCGGCCCGACCCTGCATTGTGTTAGGCAACTACGTGATCTTTGGACCTTAGTTACCATTAGCGTAACCTGGATGTGCGTCCTTGTAGACGTCTGATCTTCGCTGATCCCATAATGGCATCTCCTGCCTAATCCTTGCTTGGTACGACAGATCGATTCTGAGTGGCATCGCATGT
This sequence comes from Cystobasidium pallidum, assembly GCA_001599955.1. Classification (NCBI taxonomy): domain Eukaryota; kingdom Fungi; phylum Basidiomycota; class Cystobasidiomycetes; order Cystobasidiales; family Cystobasidiaceae; genus Cystobasidium; species Cystobasidium pallidum. The sequence goes on from BCIL01000005.1 coordinate 1,342,380, forward strand.
TAGCCGGTGCGGATGTAGCCATAAAAACTAAGACCATCACTCACTCGGCTAGACAGAAACTTCCCGAGTCCTCTTTATCTTGATCTTCGTAGTCGTTGAGGTTATCGTTGCACTACGGAACGGGAGTGATTAGTTCTCCAAATGACTAGATTCCGCGATGAGCAACACACCTGAGCCAAAGTAGTGCCCCAAGGATCGATTATACATGCTCTACCGAAGGAGGCACGGGAGGTAGGGGGATGCGATCCGACTTGAGCTGCAGCCAGTACATAGCACTGAGTCTCTATCGCTCTTGCGCTTAACAGAGGAGCTGCAAATAGTCTTCAGTGACGAGTCCGCACATCCCTTGTTCTGCCGCATTTAGGCATGCTTACACCAATGTGCCATGCCCGTCCTGACGGCGAAAGCCGATGGATAGGTTATCAGCTCAGCGCCTTTCTGCCGCAGAATGAGCGAAACTTCAGGGAAGCGCAGATCGTAGCAGGTAAGCATGCCAACTGTGGTAAATACGTTGGAAATCAGCATCGGAGCAACTACAAGACCTTGCAATTACTCACGCTTTCCTACTGCCGTTTCTGTCACATCTGGTAGAACACTGCCTTTGAGGGTTGTACCACTTTCACTGATTGTCATTGAGCCTTTGAAATCAACATCGAAGAGATGGAGCTTTCTATAAACGCTTGCAATCTCGCCTTCTGGAGTTACCAGACATTGAGAATTGTAGCACCGCTTGTTGTCGCCATTCTGCACGTCACTCGATTCAGGCACTTCGTGCACACCGACAGACACCCAGATCTTGGAAGCGACGGCCTCTTCCTTGATTCCTTTCAGAAAGCTGGAGCGCTCAAGGGTTTCGGACAAGCCATACACTAGAACCACAGGGGTATTGAAGTATTGCCACGAGTATAGGCGCCGATCGAGTCGATGGGGAGTGAAATGGACAGGTCCACAGATGGGTCAAGGCAAGGCAGAAGGCAAGCGTCAGAAGCGGAGTATCGTATCTTCAAATGATTCCAAGAACTCACCGTCTTCGGCTTTGGCGATAAAGTCGCTAGCTTCGGGTAGACAAACAAACTTGGCTCCAGCTTGCGCAGCTCTTTTAACGACGGACCGGCAGACGCGCAGGTTCCACTGTACGTTGTTGCGTGAGCAAATCTGTCCTACTGCTGCGAGAACCATCGTCTCGACGCGTAAATCAGTGTGCCTCTGTGCGCAAAAGGAATAGTATCGAGAAAGCGGCAGGATCGGCGTGAGTGTCGGCTGGAAGGCGTACAGGCGATCGTGCGATTAGAAATGTGGATACGATAACAGCGGTACCCTCAGAAGGGAGATGCAGCTGAATGATGTGCTGAAAGCCAGATGACGGGGAGAAGACAGAGTAGGCAGACGTGTTGTAGTCCAAACTGCCCAAGGTAGACATGGGCTTTGTGCGGGTTCGGCTATCCGCCCTTGTGACTTGGATGATGTTGCCGAGGAAAGGACGCAAGGATAGATATCCATTGTTCCCCAACAGTCAAGCCTTGCTAGCCTATGCCCATGCCTCTTATGTTGAGTTGTCCTGTGCTTCCGTCGCGGATGCTTCAGGCGTAAGGATCCTGGAACTTGCCATGAACCTGGATTGGCAGCGGATTGAGTGAGCAAGCGAAAAGGTAAGGGTGTCTTAAGAACATGCTCGCTCTATCGCAACACTTACAACGCTGCATGCTGTCCACCTATCTGTCGAATGTGCTGGGCATGCTCACTCGCATCGAGGATTTGTTTATCCAGCGCGGCGAATCGGTTGCTCATTTCAGCCAGACGTGTAGCCAGCTGCGCGACTTGACGCTGCTTCAGTGCTGCTGCACTGCCCTGCGTATTGGTTCCTGGATGCATAGATGGACGCGACATGGTCAGGCTATACGGAGACTGATGAAAGTGCTTTGATGCAAAGACAACACGTGCAAGAATGGCTGCGGGACTGCTCCAGGCTGGGCCACACACGTTAAAGTTAGCAAGCCAAGCAGAGTCACCTGGCAAACCTTTGTCGTAATGCGTGCGTTTTCATCTCATCTCTCTCGGCTATTGCTACATGGTTTGATCTCCAGCGAACCGAAATGGGTATGTGGCTCTCATGCTCTCACCAGAACTAGTACCTTCCAAGCGATTAACTAGCGACGCCTTCGCCCAAAATGGAACGGAACAGATTGCTGCGGGCGTCGCACGCCCGTCGAACTGAAGGGGGTGCTGTGAACACCGAAATTATAGGCCGTATTCTTTGTGTGCAAATGTTGACGACTGGGTTGAAAAAAACGTAAAACTAACTGAAAATATTATGCAGCAATAAAGGACAGCAGGAGACGACAGGATCTTGTCAACGATGTCGAGGCTGATAGTCAGAAGGGTATTCTCCTGCAAGTGACCGTTCCCTCTCTGTGGATGTGGCCGCATGACGCGAAGAAGTAGCATAGCTTCCGCCTCTCCCGCCTAGTCGTAGATCGTGCGGCGCTTGTCGAGGATAGGAAGGATAAGGAGGCACATACGAAGGATGATAAAGTTCCTCGGGTTGCGCCGAATATTGACGGTATCTAGAGCGTGGCTCTTCTCGATAGGCTTCCCGTGGCGGTGGGGCGGGKGGRAAAWCGCCACTCACGCCGCTGTAGCGGGATTCCGGAACGCGTTCAGCGTATCCAGGATTATGGTAATAGGCTTGTGGTAGGTATGGATCCACCGGTCTACCCCAGCGATCGACATACCAGTCTGGCGAATAGCCACCTGGAGCAGAAGGATCGTCCCTCACTCCCGGAGGATTCATTGTAGAGTCGTAATAGGGGCGATACCTTGTACTGCGACTCTCATATGCCCACTCCTCTGGGCTTGCTGCATAGCGAGACCCCATTTCCCCATTTGAAGTTCGCCTTTCCCGAAAGGTGGCAGGATGCTCTTGCGCATTGGGAGAACCAACCACGTTCGTGTCAGGACTGTAGCCATAGACGGGCCGGCCCCGAGGGAACTCTCCAGCTGTTCCGCGTTGCTGACGTACTTGCTGCTCATACTCCAGCTGATAGGCATTCTCAGGAAGACGAAGTGGGTCTTGATAGCCTTCATAGGGCGGTCTAGGTCTACTGCCTTCAGCGTTGGCTGGCGTTGGCTGGTGAGCGTGCCGGCTGACGTTACGTTGCAATGGATGCTGACCTTCCTCGTTTTCTCTCACACGCGAGTTCCGAGATGCCCCCTGCTGCACACTGGTCCCCGCAGCGAGTGCTAGACCCTCGTCATCAATAAGGATAGCATCATCTCTCGAATGTCCGCTCTTCCCATCCAAGCTGTCCCTCTGACGGCTTTTTGGAAACGCGAATGGTTTTTGCTTTTCCTGCCTTGATCTATCATCGCGAGATACGCTTGCTGTTGGAAAATGGAAACCAGGTTGGGGCGCTGCTGCCGCTGCTACTGAAGACGTGGTGGGGTATGGTGGTATAGGATAATATGGGTTATAAGGCGGTCCAGTAGGGTATCTGGGATCGGGATAAGGAGGCCAGGCTGTGTAATCGTAAGGTGCAGGGTAAGGATATGGAGCTGGTGGCATTTGTGCATTCTGATCAACTCGTCTTATCGAGTGCGTCTCACCGACGGAGGCTTCGTGAGGGAATTTGTCAGCATCCACATCGACTTTTGCCGTTTTGACGGCTTGTGCTTCTGCTTTTTGCTCTGCTTCTTCCTCGGTGATTGCGTTATGGAACCAGTTATCTTCCTGTTTGCTGCTGGATAATCCCATGGCTTCCAAATCAAGATCGATCTCATCTTTCGACAAAGCAGAAATGCCACATGCGACCTTGCTATTGATCGGACAGACAATCGCTTTTCCAACGGTATCCGAGGATTTGTTCGAGCTTCGCGTTCTTCCTTTCTGAGGTGGTTTGGCAGCTATTGAGACTCGAATAAGTGGTTCTACAACTGGTGGATATACAAAAGAGCGGGTTGGATCTCTATCAGGCCAAAGAATCGCTTTTGCCGTGCCGAACAGACCAGCTAGGAGGGACGAGAAACGGTAAGCCCGAAGTTTGCATGGTAACAGTCAGAGGCGATGACCAGAAGATGCGCTCACCCGGATCGGCAAGTTCAGCCTCTATGACCTCTTTTTCAAGGCCCAACCGTCTCTGCTTCTTGGTATATCCTAGTAATAGCTCGTGCCACAATTTCCTCCTTTCATCTTGCCAGGTATCCCATATTGATTTTTCCCGTGCTTGCCGCGCTTTGCGTATCGCTTCCTCCTTTACCCGCAATGTGTTGTTCAGCATCGCTATCTTGTCCGCTTTGATCTCATCGTACTCTGCCAGAGCTTGCAGATACAAAGGATGAGTGCCAGCTTCGATTAGCTCGCGCTCTCTCTGCAGAGTAGCGTGATATCTCGCTTTGATGCCCGAGAAAGCAGGCTCATTTGCGGCTTGAGATGAAGCCGAAACAGCACTCCTCGTGTAGTCTACGGTACGTGCCACACATACAGCAAACTCTCCGAAGTCAGTAAGTGCTTGGATGTTAGCTGGTTTGTCAACGTTTGTTAGCTTACCAGACTGTGGACCTGGAGTCTCCGAGAGAGGTCTTTTCTTCGGTGGTCTGCCCCTCGGTTTCTTCACAACAGTAGGAGCAGCGGGAATGGACTTTTTCACTTGACCCAGTTCCCTGTCAATTTCGTCGGCAGGTGATGACATGGCGGTACTCTGCGCTCCAGTCGACAGTTCATCTCCACCCTCTATAGCTGAAACTGATCTTCCACCCAACAATGGCAGTCGTAACACGTCTACGGGCTCACTTGCTACTGACGCCCTGGAGGATGCTACTTCGTCAAGTGTGCCATCTTCAGCTGATGTGGCGCGCGATGTAGTTATCGTCGGTGCCCTGCTAGGATTGTCAGTACCATTGAGCAGCGACTCAATAGATTCAACAGGGGAGTTTGCTCTGTCTCCGACTTCAGCTTCCGATACCGGCTCAGATTTGGCTGAAAGTCGCTGGGGCAAAGAAGCGGCAGGACGCGAAGATCGAAAAGTAGAGGAAGCTAGAGGGGTAGAAAGGGACGAGTCGGACGTGGATTCTTCTTCATCCTTCAGCAGCTTTGCCCCACCGGACTTGATGTTGTCGGTATCTCCCAGACTAGCATGACTCGGCGCTTCACTCTGCATACGCGATGAGGAAGGATGTGCAATAGAATCATGGTCATCTGAATCCTCAATCTGCTTCTTCCTCCGTTTCACCTTGGCTGTTTTGCTGCCTTGCCGTCTTGATCGTCGTTTTTTCGTCGACTGGGTCAAGCGTATCGAGAGACCCGATGACCGGGGCGGACTTCCTGTTTTATTTCCGTTCACAGCGCCTGCACCCGGCTCCGGAGAGATACTCCTGGACAGGTGAGCAGTAGCGTCTCCTCCATCCGGATCTACCTGGCGGGCTTTACCCTTCTGTTTGTTAGTAGAAGTGGGGGGAGTAGGCAATGGGGGTTTCAGGAGACTCCGGGATTGGTCGCCTTCGGGGTCTTCACTAGATGGGGATGACGGGGAAGACGCTTCAATATATTTCCTTCGAGATCCTCTAGTAATGCGCGGAGGGAGGGACCTCGTTGAAGCCACCGAGGTGTTGGAGGTATCCCTCGCCATTGCTGTGGACTGGAGCCGGGTTTGTATGGCTTCGTGCGACGGACCATCGCTCATTACCTCTCGAGCCTGCTCTCTTTGGTTTTCTTGGTGTTTACCGTTCCTGCTTGGTGAGCCTGTCGCCTTGCAGCCCTTCTTGCTTGTTGTGTGTGGCTTTGCAGTGCTGCTGCTGGTTGTGGCGGCGGCGGCGTCTCCGGCGGCTGTGGCGACCACCATCTCGCCGCTGTCGCCAACTTCGCGCTTCATGTGGCTTTCCGGGCGGGTTCGAGCATTATTGTCTGTGCCGTAGAAATGGGCAGCAGAGGACGATGGCGCAGCTGCCGTGCCGGTACTGCTGCTGCCTGCTATGCGCTGCCTGCATTCATATCGGAGATGTCCAAATCCATCCGCGCTGCCACCGGGGTCCGCGTTGTTGGACTGAGCAGAGGATGCGCGAGGTCCAGCGACGGTGCTGGTGCTGCTGCCGACGCCCGTGCGCGCGTCCGGACTGTTCGCCCCCGCTGGCAAACACGGCATAGCGGGACAAGGGCTGCCGTCTGCCTGTGGCTAGCTCGACACGCCGGCGGGGTGTCGTGGATGTGTGCGGTGGACTTGCCTGCGGTGGCCAGCTTGTTCGCCGCTCGAGCGGATTTCCAGCTCTGCCTGCAGTCCGTGTGCTGCCTGCCTGACAGGACCGCGTGCCTTTGTAATTTGTGGCCACCGCTACACCCCGATGTAACCCCGATATGTGGAAATCCCTGCTGCAGCCCAGCTTTATCCAGCTAATACTGCTACCGTCTGCCTTGCCTCGACCTACTTGCAGACAATCTCTGATCGTGATTTGCGCATTCCAGAAGCGCAGAGACAGGGCAAAACGACGCAATGTCAAGTTAGGTCGGGTGTTGGACGACGGCGTGGCAAAACGGCCAGTCACGAATCAATCAATGGGCCGGGCGGGCGGGGAAGAGCAGTCGACAAGCAGCTTCAGTACACTACCCTGTCACACTGCAATGCAGTTGGCCGCCATGGTCTACTCACCTAGCCTGGCCCCTGTGCGATTTTTATTTGCGTGTCTGTTGGATGGAGGGAAAATCCACTACGGCATTCACTCCCAGTCCCAGCCTGCAGGAAATAATGCACGGCGTTACGGCCGGATCAGAGGCAGATGGAAGCGACAACATGGCCAAACAGGACTCACAATGCTACCAGCCATAGACAGGCGAGAAGCACACAGTGATAATCAGCATCACTGTTTAACCTATGATTGCTAATGTCCCGCTTACCTGTGGAGCTTGAAGTTTCGTAAGGCTGGATCATGCACGCACACGCAGGCGGCGACAATTATTTACGGGCAGAGTAGCAACGCCCAGGAATTCGCCCAACTGAAATTGCGCGCTCTTGACTGCGTTATTCTCTGTCCAGATCTGATAGTATGATGCTGTCTGCCTAGCGCTCGCGCCTGCTATCTAGCTAGCTCCCCCGATTGTGCTGTCTCACTCGCCTCCGACACCTGACCCGGATCCACGTTTATTGACGGATCTACTATCGCTCTGTCCCGCAAAGATGCCGGAGGTAGGTACAAAGCTGAATAAGTTCAAACTACTAATCTAGATTTGATGCATACCTCCTTCTCGCGTGTATTCTGATTTAGTATGATATATTCGATAACATTGATACAGAGACGAGGGGCACCGTGGCGGAAGTAACTGACTGGACAAAAGCGAGCCAGCCGGTATTATTATCGCACATCAACCAAGACGGTGAGCATCTACAACCAGTCTAAGTCAGAGCCTGGTACTGCTTGGATAGGTATCGTGTAGAGAGTATTTATACATGTAAAATATATAAGCACTTCAATCAGGTCGTCTAGCTGTGTTTCGGTCGGCAGATATGCCTATGTAGATATTTCCAGGCGTCAAAGCCAGCAGCCTGAAGCTGAGCCTGCTATATGATCATACTAATACCAATTCCACATACTGGCGATGGGAAGCTGCATTACAATATCCACAAGAATACCGGTATCTACCTTTGTGCAAGTGGAGCATAAACCGATCTCTCTGCAGCGTTACGCAAGTTCTGAACTCTATAAAGTATGACACAGATAAAAATGCCAAACATTAGATGCAGACGGATACACAGGCAAGTCGATTGTTCAAACTCCGCTAAACTCTTGAGGCTGTCATACTTTTTAACTCCTGCAGATCGTTTGTCAATGGTGACAATGTACTAAGTTTACGAAAATGCTCTGATTGCAAACAGAATCACGATCTTTGAAAATTGTCAAGTGTGTCTCGAAGTCTGCTAAAGACCTGTTGTGACAAACGTAGACGTTTTTGCTAATCAGAAACGAACGGCTGTATCGGGGTAACCAGGACTTGCGTCCTTTCAATCGATTTTTGAACTTTGTTTCAGGCAGGCAGGCCTGCTTGGCATCTGATCCTACAAATTTCGCCTACTATATTTTCCAAAGATGCTTTGCTAATTTGAACAATTACAGAAAAGTATTCACAAGAGTCTTAGTGTCACGAAAGCAGATATCGCTATAGTCCACCTTTACCCAGCTATACACTACTACTACCACTACTACTCCATTAACGCTTGACAAAGCCACTAGACGTTGTCACTATTGTTGAACGCCCAAAGCTGGATATAGGTACACCTACATCGAGCTTTTGCAGTACTATCTTGCACTGACGATTCAAAGTTTGTCACTGCCTGCGTCAAAGAAGTTATGAATAAACACCATTTTGATCCTTCCGGAACCCCGCACACCAGCTTTGCCCTGACATCAGGCGGGTGCGCAGGTAGTGCCCAGCGTCAAAGTATAGTTTCAGAGCATAGACACGGGACTACAACCTGAATATATGATAGCCTACAAGCCGAACCTTTTAAGAAGCTACTTCCGAAGCTACTGTGTTACGTCGTGGGATAGTACATATGGCACACAACCTTGCGCGCATTTTAGCCCCAGACCGCGTCGACGATCGCAGACGGCCAGCGACGAGCACGGAGAACTGAAAAGAACAAAGATCAGGAGACTTACGCTCACCTACACGTATTCTAAGTTGCTTTGAGCTATGATACTGTTACTCTTGTCTGCCTACCCTGTCACTTCCGCTTGTTCTCTTCTGTATCCTGTCATGTCAATCCGCTCGGCCCTCGTCTAGGTACCCAGCAGCCCGGAAATGCGGGGTAAAATAGGGGGACCATCCTCGGGACAAGCCGATTGGTACCTTTTGTGAAGCTCCGGTAGCAGTGGCAAATCCAACCGAGACATGTGGATTGCACTTTTGTCGAGCGTAGCAGGCCGGAAGCATATGAGCACCGCTATCAGGTGGCTAATGACATTGTAAGCTTCTGCCGACATTAGATGGAACACTGCCGTGCTCGAACCTCGCTCGGCTATGTTCCGCTGATGCCGCCGGACGTGATCGTGAAAAGTTCAGTTCAGGAACACGCTTTCGGAGTTACCGCAAGCCTTGCTGGAGATCGCGATTCGTGTGACGAGCTCGCCAGGCGTGGAAAGGCCAATCCTAGAGAGACACAACTAAAGCTCTACTAACTAAATAACAATACGCATAACAACGCAAGCCAAGCCGAATACTAATGCTGACATTTCATTGCAAGGGCGGACTCCCATAAACCCTTTTAGGCATTCAAAGATCCGAACCACTGTCGCTACTTCTCTCAACTGTCTTTTTCGACTTGTTACTCTTGTTTGAGCGGTCTGGCTGTTGCAGAGATGATATAGTGTTGCAGGAATGCATCGAATTAGTGTTGCCCGAGCTACACTAGGATGTGCAGCAAACAAACTTACCTTCATTCGGGATGTCTCCGCATCTTCCCCAGCCTTATCGTCTGTAGAATCTGCGGTCGAGCTTCCACTGCTCGGAGATCCATCGTCATCAGCTCTATCCGTGCCACCCTCATCGTCAGATTCTTCGCTTTCAGACGGGCTATCTTCCACTTCAGCAGCCGCATCATCGAGATCATCGTCACTGTCGATTCGCAAGCGCTGTTTGGAAGGGGCTTGTTTCAGTGCCGCCGCTCTCTTAGGTCTCGCTGTCATTCTTGAAGGCTTGGTCTGCCCTTCGCTTTCCTCCTCGTCATCCTTAGACAATTGCGCTTCATTCAAATCAATCCCGAGCTCTCTAGCTTCCTTTTCTAATGCTCTTCTGGCACCGATTTTCTTGGCTGCCTCCATAGACATACGACTTGGCATTCCCAAATTTTTCAGTTCTTGACGTAGATAACGGATTTGCGACTTTGTATCGTTTAGCTCCATCTTGTTGAAGACCCGACCCCATACTTGACGCGCTTCGCACGCTGCCATGAATGCCTATAGAGGTTACAAGAACAATGATGTTTTAGATATACTAGCTGTGGGTATTATTGCTTGCCACAGACCGAGTCGAGATGCGCACCTTCAGCTTCTTCAGTTCAGACTCGTCTGGATCATCGTTGGCCGCACTCTTCCGCGCTGCAGCCTTCTTCTGTCAGCCGTATGAGCCAGAATCAGCGGTGATGACAATGTCGTCGGGGATATACAAGTCTACTGACGACAGGCGCAGGCTTCGTCTTCTTGTCATCTTTCTTAGCAGTACTCTTGCCCTTCTTCTTAGGCTGTTCTCCCGAACTGCTCCCTTCCGAACATTCTACACCGGCTTGACTAGCTGGGATCGGATCACCCTGCATACACAATCAGACGTCAGCCCAAGCTGCCCCGATTAAGAGAATTTCTCGACGAGTTTATCAACCTCTGAATTGATGAACTCGGAAGTGCGGAACGTATCCTGCGATTTCCGCTTTCGGTTCTTTTGAGCTGGCGCTTCTTTCGAGGTCTGAGATCGATAGACTTTGTGTCAGGCTACTTATGAAGCAATATTTGAACAATACTGCATTACACATGACTCACTGCCAACTCGTTCGGTTTCCCTCGAGGGAGGGTTTTCGTTGTTTTGGGGGAATCGCTCCCGCTATCAGTATCAGATATGACTGGCTTCTTCTACAGCCGCAGAGACGAGTCAGCAAGGGGGAAGGTTAAACAGCGATTAGCTGGAGCGCAGCTCACATTCTTTGCCTTCGCTTTGGTCTCGGCTATCGGTGGCGAACTCGCGATGACCTGGAATTTCAAAAGGTCTCGCTCAGTCAACATGTAGCTGTCGTTGGCAAAGTTACCTGGGGCAAACGTAGGGCAGATTTGTGATTTCCTTACGGAAGTAGATTTTCTAGCGGGAGAATGAGCATTCGTTGCGGAGCTTGCTTTCTCAGCTTCGGCGGCATCATAGGCATCCTACGCTTAGGCAAATCAATACAGATGTGGGAACGCATCAGGCCAGCAACTAGCGTACTAGGACTTGCTTTGCTGCTGCAGCTACCGTATTCCGTTGCTCTTCATCAAAATGACCGCCCCGAAGGCCGAGGCGCGATTCTACAGCCTTTACGACCACTCTTTTTGTGATTGTGCTGGGAAGATGGGAAATACAGCATGAGATGATCAGGATAGAGTAGGAACATGAAGGTTGTCCCAGTATGACGGGTACGATGTGTTGTGTCGAGGATGAGCGTATAGTGCAACCGATCAATACGGCTGTTTACCCACCATTGCTTGCACGCGATGCAAAAAAACTCACTCGGCTTCACCATTCCGAATAGCTTCAGTGACGACGGCTCGTATGGCGTCGGTTTCCTGCGCGTTAATGCTCATTGATCCTGCTCCTGCTCGGCAGAGAACAGACGCGAAAGTCAAGCAGGTTGCTCTACACGACTACACTGCAAAGCATGTCGATCATCGTAGGGCACGTCTTGCTTCTAGACCGACATCCAAGATTCGGAGCAGCAAGAGGAAATGCTTTTGACGATATGCACAACCGTCGCACGCTTGTCAGCTAGACAAAGTCCTTCTCTAGCGCTCTTAGCCAACCGGCGCAATTTGAGTTTCAAGGAGAAGCAAAAGCGCAAAATGCCACAGCCGAAGAGCTTCGTACGCATGTCCAGCAAATGTGGAAAGGTTTCACCCAAGCAATATATTGATGCATTCGCTTGTAATGTAGACGCAGGAAGAGTATGACAAGCAGTACGAGATAGTGCAAGACCTCAAAGGCAAATGCGAAGCCGTCACTGCTGAAATTACACCCCTACAACGCCGTGAGGCCGACCTACGCAAGAAGGAGTATGAGCTATGGCAGGAAGTTCGTGCTATCAAACGCACGTTCCTGGAGGGCACGCCGCAAATGAAAGCAGCATACTTGCGATGGGAGCTCAAGCAGCGAGAACAGAGAGACAAGGAAGAGAGGGCTGGGTTGAGGAAACCTCAGTAAGTTTTGGAAGTCGCGACCGACTGATAACGGACAGAGTTGACTTATCGCATCTTGATTGCAGTAAATTCCAGGTGCTGTACTGGTAAACCTGCTATCACGCTGCGGGAGGTAGCCCACTGCATAACCCAAGCAGCTAGCTAGCCGGTCTCCTCCTGCAAAAGTCACAGAGATTTCGCCCTCGAGCACTGCAGTGCGAGCGGAGTGGATACTTCTCAAAGCCTTCGGAGACCCATCTACCTGCGTCCTGTACACACGGGATGTCTGGACAGCTAAGGTAGGTAGCATCGACAGGGAAGACCTTGATCAAAGGGTGTAAAGGAAGACCACTGGAGCATGAATTGAAGTCCTGTACAAGCTATCGAGAGGGTGGAAAAGTAAGGCGGAAAATGCGGAAATATCTATCGAAATAAGTTGGCTACAAAAGTATATACAGACGGCAGTACCAGCGCATGTGCGCGGTGGTTGCGACGAACCAATAGTCACCAGCCACGGGCCCAACGCAATGTTTGGTGAAGCCGAAGACGAAGGATAGATATTATCAGACACATATGCAGATATCAGCCGGTGTGCACCAAGCGACGTCGTTGAACGAGCTACACATCGCAGTTTGGCTCAGTCCTCGGATTCGTCAGAGTCGGTTAAACCGATCCAGTCTTAGCATAAATAAAGGCTAGCTTTCCTTTCTCTACATATAAAGCCGAAGAATCGTAATTACTCCGAAAGCATTGACCTGTGATCGTCAAATATCTGAATTTGGAAAGCCTTGGTTAAGCCAACCTAACCCTGTCTGGCACGACATAGCGGATCTGAGCAGATGCATCGGAGCCCTCAGACCGATGACAGTATTATCGAAAGCGTCTACTCTCGGTCCTCCTCTAACGCAGGAGTAGCTACTGAACGCGAAAGCCTCACTCGCAACGGAAAGCAGCAAGCAGAGCAGTCTGACAGAAGTTCTGTCGCTGACCGTATAGGGGCAACATGCCAGTCTTTGCTCATTGATCCTGACAGGGGCATTAGTGAAAGGCGCCTTCGGACTTCGTTGAGCGCAACTGTCGGACGTTAATATGGGGACTGACGCCGATGATTGGATCAGATGGAGAAGGAAGCCGGGAGCTGGAAGCTTTGGGTAACTTGTGAACTGTCTAGTGCCAATGACGAACGGAAAAACCCCACTACGCGTACTCACTTGCGACGTAACATAATCGTAGTCGCATAACCTCTAACGAGTCACAGTGAACGATTTTGTAGATGGCTTAGCTAGACATTCGGCATAGACACGCGTAGCCAGCAGACCCAGGTAGTTCAGGTGTAAGGCAGAGTCGCAACTCGCATGAGGCAATGACGCGCCCTTCCACCAGGAACATCGCCATGAGTCACTGACGCCTAGATCTGACCTCTCGATAACGTTGACCACCGTCATTGTAGCTCAGATGCGAAGGAGGCTTCCGCAAATGCGATTCATTCCCTGAAGTGGTCACGAAGCGCGTTTATTCCTCAGCTCGCAAAACATTGCAGCAATGGGATCTCTAGTATGGCAAGCTCGGTTTCGTGCAACCGTACTGCTGGCATGGCGGTTGAGAGCCATGCGTGCTTGGATTGTGGCGCAGGACGTACAGCCTGGCTTCACACCAAATCTCTGAGACAGTTGGTGAATGCAGCCTTCATATTCATAAGGGCAGTCGGCAAATCAGGCAGGAGTTGGCGACTTGACGATTGCTGCTGTCAGTACTTGTCTGAAGAGTGTTGGTAGACGATTGAGGCGCGTTAAGTGCCCACGAAGGGACAAAACATCTACCAATACAGGAAGAGAGGGTTTGCATCGCGAAGAGCTTAGCAGACAAGAAGCATCGAGGGCGACCGCCCCACCAAGGCAGACAGCACGGCATGCTCATAGCTAGGTCATCCAAGGTTGCAAGAGGGTGAGCGAGCCCGCAGGCTCCCAGGCAAGCCGCGCTTTGGAACAATGTTCAAAAGCATACGCCATCGGTCACGAACCAACTCCGGCGGTGACGCTTTGGAGCGTAGCAGTATACCATACGGCGACACGAGTCAGCCTGCTGCTCCTCCGATACCGAGGCACAGCATCAGCAGCGATGCTGGTCCAGCATCAATTGACCGGCGGTCGCATGCTTCGGACGTGTCCGTGACCTCGCCCTCACTTAGGGATCATACGCTGGCCATGAATCTGATACCAGAGCATGAACCGTATCATGATTCCAGCTATCATACAGGAGCTCCCTCGCTGTCTCGTAGCAGCCAGCATAGCAGCACCAGCAAGAAACGTACCCAAACGCCAGACTTGAACAGCCAGCCACGGCGGCGGCCAAGTACATCGACAGAAGGAGACACAGGTCACCACGCAAGTACGTACAGCTCTAACGGAGCATCAAGACCTCCGCACCGGCAGATGGAACGACTTGCGCGCCCTTCCCATGACGGAGGTCAACGCGAGAGTGTTGCCACAACAAGTTCTGCATATTCTGGTGTACCCGGTACGAAACGAAGTAACTCCCGGTCAGACAATCACAGTCGGCAGTCTGGAGCTTCCGATGAATCTAGAATCTCTTCGAACCAATACGGACGCGATCGCACCGCGTCGACCCGGTCGCAAAACGATATCATTCCCCCCTACTCTCCCACTATGCGCTCGATAGGTAGTTCTTCTAGTCAATTCGCTATCCAACCTCACCCGCCGTACCCTTACAGTACGCCGAGCTCTTCTGGAGGAACATCGTCTCAGCAAGCGACGATGCGAGCTTCCCAGACTTCCTCGCATTCAGTCAAATCCCATCGATCTTCTATATCCCTTAATTCCAGCAGATTGGCTCCCCCAACTCCACCTATCACCTCTTCGGAGTTTGTGTTCCCTCGACCGTCCAGTGACGACGATATTGAAGGTCTCTTCGAGGATCTCTTACAGCGTACCGATGTGCCAATGCGGGATCGAGAAGGAATGCGGCAGTGGCCCATTACGAAGAAATGGACAATGATCTTTAATGACAAATTGCAAGACTGGAAGCAAACACGAAAGTCGCTAAATGTCGACCGCACGACACCGCAGATGCAAGCAACGCCCACAATGGCAGGCACACCGATGCCGGAGTCAAGTGTGATGCCTACCGGCAATGCATCTGATCCCAACAACAAAATGCGCCTCCAGCGTGGCAAGACTGAAAGTCCCGAATGGTATTTGACCAAATTCATGGACGGCTCCATTCAACCTGCAATTGTGTCTAGTCTGACCGTTGGCTTGCGAACGTACGAAATCTCATGGGTGGAAACCTTTGTCAACAAGCTGCATGGTTTATCGGTGCTCACAAACGCCCTTGCAAATATTTCCAAACTACCTGTTCCGCGCAAGGAACACGATACCAAGCTAGAACTAGAGATTGTCAAATGCCTCAAGCATCTCTTGCAGATGCAGGTAAGTGAGGCTGTGTAGCACGAAGCCTCCTTTCATGTACTGACATCCTGCCGTCAGATGGGGCTTGATGCGGCCATGTCGCATCCCCAAAGCATCATTAATATCACGTTAGATATTTGTTCGCCAAATGTCCAGTCTAGAAAGCTCGTCATGGACATGCTCACCTTCCTATCGTACCAAGGCATTAGCTCCCTCATTGGTCATAGTTATGTTCTTAAGGGTTTGGATAACTTGATGAACGTGAAGGGTGATCATGGTCGATTCGATGCTTGGTTCACTATCTTGGAGGCGACGTTGGATGGTAGGGGAAAGATGGGTTCACTTGTCGGTGCGAGCGAAGATATAAAGACGCTACGCGGGAGAGAAGCGCAATTAGCCATGCACGCCGCCAGCGATGTGGCGGCAACAGCTGCTGGTGACAATGCTCTTGCGGAGTACTGTGTAAGTGAGACAGACATCTCTCTAGTACGTCCCGGACTGAACAGGGCATCTCGTTTCACGGCTTTAGTGGTCGAATTGCCTGTTCATCAACGCTATCGTGCTAGTCCCCGCCGAACTGGAAGTTCGTATGCATTTACGAGGTCAGATGGAAGCGTCAGGCCTCGGGCGTATATTGGACAAGATGCGGACTTTACAGCATAGCGGCATTGACAGGCAAATAGATAATTACGAAGATCGTGCGGAACAAGATCATGAGGAATTCTCGTCACAATTCCGAGAAGGCGTGCTGCGGGACTTCCAGGACCCCTGGGATATCCTTCGGGCCTTGCTGGGAATTGTCGAAGGCTCGCGAGCATATGATTTTCTGCTATCTACGCTTCAGCATCTGCTGTTCATACGCGAAGAGGGCGAGACGAGAGTACGCTACTTCCAGCTCATAGATAGATTGGTCACAGCAATAGTAATGGATCGGAAAGCAGTGGAGAAGGACTTTTCGGCGATTGTCAACAAGAGCGTTGCGACTATGGCAGCTCAATTCGCTGATCAAGCTCGCTCTGAAGAAGTGGAAGAGAAGAACCGGATCCTTAAAGGAGTTATCTCAAAGCTGACCAGGGAGAAGAAGGAACTTGAGCGAGAAATGGACCAAAAAGACGACGGCCTGGTGGGCGAGCTGAAGACGCAGCTGTATCGGACGGAGGAGGATCTCGAAGTATCGCGCCAAACTACAGAGATGCTGCGAAAGAAGCTTGACGATATTGAGCGTGCCAATAAGGAAGCTTTGGCGCAGCAGGACCTGCAGACTCGCGAACTCTTTAACATGCTGAAAGAGTCCCGCGTACTGGAAAGCGTTCAAGATGAGGAGGGTATACTGGACCGGCACGAGCTCATGAGCCTCATGGAAAAGAAAATGGAGAGAGTGAAGACAATACAGCGGCTCGAAGGTCGGCATCTATTGCCAGCGGAAACAAACGGCAATGCTGCCAATTGGCCAGCTTTCGAGTCGAAGAAGTTAGCTGAGATGGCAACACACGAATCCAATACTCCGGGTAACCGCGATACCGGAAAATCGATGTTCGAGGATGCAGACGATGCTGCTGTTCGAGCGCATATTGAGGAAACTTTGGCAAGCGGTGCAGCCCATCTTCATCTCCCACACGATAGGACGCAATACGGCTCGCCGCAGCAAAGCACCCGTCCGCGGGACAAGAATAAGAATACACCTTCGCCTGGAGGCTTTCGACAACAGCTGTCTTACTCGCCTTCAGGTTATACCTCGCCCAGCGGTAGAAGCAGAGACGCTACCCCTGTGCCGAATACAGGCCAGAGAAATCTGTCATCACTGCAAGACGTTTCCCCAGCCGGCCGTGGCCGTTTTGGAGCTCCATCGGCCGTTCCACTTAATCTGCTGGCAGCTATCAGAGCCAAGAAGCCAAACGATTCAGGTGACGCAGACTCAACAAGCGAGTCGAGCTTCACGATTGGCTCGGGTAGCCTCCTAAGTAGCGACTCTATCGAGACCACGCGGACGGTTGCGACATCGTTACACTCTAGGCAGGCTTCAGCGTCAGGCACGCCGGAACGACCGCCAAAGTCGCATCGGAGAACACCGACAGGCGAGCTAGGCGATGCCGGCTCGCCGACATCCCCCTCTACGGCGCGTCCCAGTATGCTTGGGGGGCACGCGCCTCCTCCGTCTTCTAGAGGACCCCCACCACCCCCGCCGCCGCCACCACCACCTTTGCCGGGAGCGCACCCCAGTACAGCTGGATTACCATCCACAGCGCTGGGCCCACCGCCACCGCCTCCGCCACCACCGCCACCCGGTGGTCTTGGCCCATCAGCGTCGCTGCAGAGCCCGCTATCGAGCGAAAGCGGTGGTTCTAGCTTGGCCGAGATGCTCAAATCGCGTTCTGAAACGCTCAAAGAGGGTGGAAGAGTTGTAACGCAAGATGCCGTAGTAGGGCCTGCTGGTAGCGTGGTGTCTCCACCACCCCAGAAAGGCTTGTATAAACGCCCGCCTCTTGCACCAGCAGCTCCTGGAGCACCTCCCCCGCCTGGCCTGTTTAAGCTCCCTCCTCGACCTCCAGGCGCCAAGGCGTCGCTCGGTCCGGGAACCGTCCAGCGCAAGGATACACCTTTCATCGCTAGACAGCAAATGAAGCAACTCAATTGGCAGAAAGTCGATATCAGTCACCTGGAGCGCACTATCTGGTCGGCTAAGGACATTGATGAGGAAGAATGGGCGCGGAAGCTGAAGGAAGAAGGAATATTCGACGAGATGGAAACTCTTTTCCAAGCACGCAAAGCTGTCGCAGTCAACATTTCGAAGGCTAAAAAAGATCTAAAGAGCGTCCTCAGTTATACGCAGCAACAAGCAGTCGGTAAGCAGCCCACTTGTGCACCTCTTCCCATATCCCTGTAGCTTGATCTTAAACTTCCTCCATCCACCTCTCCATCCTTGTAACAGAGATTCTCATCAAGCACTATGCCGTTGGTGACTCGATTTCTGATAAAATCACGTCAATTACCCGGCGCATCCTGGTATATGATGAACAACTTTGTACAGAACTCTTCTTGACGGAACTTCAGCACGCCCTGCCCAACCCTACTGTACAGGGTCTCCTGAGCGGACACGGATCCGACACAGAGGAGGAACTCAAATTATTGCATCCCGCTGATCGGTTCCTCGTGGAGCTCATGCGTATGGGTCGTATTGGCTCGCGTGTGAAAGGCATGCTATATAAAGCCACGTTCGAGGAACAATATCGCAAAATCAAAGATGTGAGTTCGTATTCATACTGTCAGTTGTTTCAGGGCTTGGAACATCGGCTGAATGCTCACAATTCAGGATGCATCAATGCTTCTCGATGCTTGCGAAGCCTTGAAGAAGGCCGATAGCTTCCGGAAATTCTTACATTTTGTCTTATTAATGGGAAATTTCAATAACGGGCTCGGCCACAATGGCGGTGCTCACGGCTTTAAGATCAGCAGTTTGAACAGGCTAGCCGACACTAAGGCTGCAAATGGTTTGACTTGGCTTCATTACGTGGTCAAGTATGTCTCGCTCGGACTTCCGACTCCGGACATTCAGCTCTTCGTACAGGAAATTGAGAAAGCTGCCGAAGCTTACAGACGTGAGCTCTAGCGGCTACCTGTAAAGTGGGGTTTGCCGATCTGACTGATTTGTTCCCGCCAGTGAGCCTTGAGGAGATCAAAAAGGGCCTGGGCGTCTTGCGAATAGGCATCTCCGAAGTATCGGACGATCTGAACCGACATTTCACAGACGATTTCGAGAACCCGGACAGTGAAGATGGCTATGCTGCGAAAATGTTTGGCTTTGTCGGCAGAGTAAAGAGCTTATTGCCGGCACTGGCGGATCGCTTAACTATGACCGAGGCCTCTTTCTCCGAAGTCTTAGTGCGGTACGACGAGGATTCAAAGACAACCTCAACGGACTTCTTTGGATATTTGAACCAGTTCCTCGCATCTTGGAAGGTAAGGCTGTCCGCCACTGTAGTCAGCCTTTTCGTCCGTGCTAATGAACGTTCCCTGGCGATCCGTAGAAAATTCAAGCGGAGAATGCTAAGGTTGCCGAACAAGAGGCTGCAAAGGAGCGGAGGCATGCAAAGGCTCGTGCTGCAAAGAAGGAGAAGGAAGAGATGCTCGCCAATACGGCCACAAACAACCGTGACGGCCAGCAGATGGATGATCTCCTCCAGAAGCTGCGTCTGGGCGATGTACATCGCGCATTCAAGGGGCGCGCAAGACAAGCTCATGCGGGGAGGACACAAAGGCAAGCCTCGTCAGCTGGGTCAGATCCTGCTGCGCCGGTTGCACTCGACATTGTCGCAAAGGCAGCTTCCATCCCCAGTCGAACGAATGTTGCAAATGATCCTGGAGATCAGGCTCGGGGATTGTTAGCTCAGATCACTGGCAAAGACGTACGTACTCGACCGACGATAGATTTCTGTTCTACCACCTGCTAATATGCGTTGCAAGCAGAGCTTGGCATCACCAACAAGTCCACAATTCCGAGTTAAGCGCGAGCGTCGCGCGCTGAAACCGCTTTTCCCAAGCAATGCAGCGGACATATTGTCCAAGTCTGACGAGGCAGTGCCAGAAGAGGGCGCACACCACTCTCCGGAAGCCACCATCGCCCAAGCGAACGAGGGAGAAGAGCCGGATTCGGCATCCTTGTCAGGCTCGGATTACTCGCGAGAAGAAGAAGAGGACAGCGACGCTGACGACGGAAGATCCAATTTCGGCCTCGATGTTGATGCAGACACGGCTCACATGAGGCTAGAGACACTCAACGGCGTTGTACGAGAGGTTGAGCAGCCTGAAGATGATGGCGATGTCACAATGCGGCTGAGAGAACAGCCCAGGACACCATCGGCTGGAACGCCGAACGGAGAAAAGAGGGTCTCGAAGGACTCGGCAAATGTCGCCGAAGAGAACTCTACAGTCATAAAGAAAGCTACGCACGATGATGAAGACTATCTGTCAGAATTATCTGAGGACGAGGCTTTTGCTGCGTCTTTGGCCTGACCTGTTTTGTAAATCCGCGGTCCGGATGTACCGCTGCCATTTAATACTAGTCACGCATTGGCTGAAGGATCGTCGCATACCCTGTACGATATATGCTTGGATCAAGGGGCAAATGTCGCCGTGCAGCTGTCCCAAGGTAGTTACCATGAATCAGTTTGCATGAAGTGTGGTTGTTGTAAGACCGGTAATCAAGGCAAATAAGTCTTTACTCTCTATAAATATATGCATTGTTATTAGGCGAGGCTTGTCCCGAAGCTCAGCATATGAGAGAGATACCAGCTTGATTTCGACATTGGTATAGGTAGTCCTTCACTTCCCAGACTGACAGGCTCTAAAGTTACCGGCGCCATGTAGTCACGACGCGGTCCCGCAATGACTTACACGCTGTTCCGTGTAATATCCACTCCGCAGGTGTGGTACGATGATGAACCAGTTGAAGTCCAGATCAAATCTCTCTAGGCCGATGCAATCGTCAATGTCCGTTGCTTTCCCACCCATTGCAGGTGTAAACCAGCCAAAGCCAATACCAGCTGGAATGGATTGAAGACACCTTGGCAGGCCATGTATGGCTACAATGCTGCGCGAACTGCTCCTGTAGAGCACGCGTATCCCAGCGGGCATGGACACGGCGGAGGTCAGCATCATGAGCAACACCAGCAGCAGCACCAGTATCAGCAGCAGCATCAGCAGCATTTCGGCACGCAACGGGGCGAACATCAGCAAAGCTACGGAAATGGTCAAGTAGACTACTACAGCCACACGTCAGGCGGGTATGGCAGTCCTCAAGGTCCTGTCACGAGCGCTCCGTCTTTGTACTCATACAATCAGCCAGATCTAAGCTCCTACGATAATGCACAGGAGCAACGGCAACAGCTGCAGCAATCGCACCGGCATAATGGCCAGGAAGGACCAGACTCCGCCTACCACACAGCAACCAGCTTTTCATCTTCGCGGCCATCTGTGGTTCAAGGAGGGCGTCAGCCTTCAGGTACTACCCAATCCATTTACACGCCTTCTGGCGCGTTGGGCCGTTACGCTGATCCTTGTCTTTCTCGCCCTGCGACAGTCCAGCATCAATACAGCGCGCATATGGAATATGTAGCACCGCAGTACGCTTCAAATCTAGATCTTGAACATCAGCACCAATCCTCCTGGGTAGCACACGAGTATCCTGTCCCGTCAGACACACCGAGGCAATCGAATGACCGAAATCGTAGATTACCTGCGAAATCACCGACCCTGCCTGCCCTGAGTGGTACCTCCCATACGCCTGGTCTCGGTAGCCTTTCGCAACAACTCGAAGCTGAGATTAACCAGATACAAGCCAAGCATACGCCCGTTTCGTCTCCCGCGTCTGCGAACTTCGCCAGCCTTAGCTCACAAGCTGTTGCATGGTCGTACAGCTCAGAACACGCCTACTTGCGAAGTATTCCGGAACGCTATGACTCTGGCAATACCCTCAGGGGAGACCCCGCGATAGAACCTGCCGAGACCTCATACGGTGGATCGGGGATCATCTCCATGTATGACCCGAGAGTACCGTCTCCAATACCAGAATCACGGGGCTCGATGCTTAGTCAGCCTTCCTACCCAGACGAGTCTTCCAGTTATTTTGGATTTCCATCTGCCTCAACGTATGGTTTGAGGCAAGCTCAAGGTGGCAATACCGGTGCTCAAGCTGCCTTCAATCCCGTCGCTAATTCTGCGGACTCGCATCGTCGACCTTCGTGGCCAACCAACGAAAGGCAACGCCATCAACCAGCCTCGAATACTAGCTTTTACTCCGGAGCTAGTGCAACGCCGGAACACCCTGCTAATACACGAACTCCCCGGTCAAGTGCGGGGGAGTCAGAGATTCCAGTCAGTTTTGCTGGCCGCGCGAGACCCAGCAACAGCTCTTTGAGTTCCGGTCGGCCTTCGCACGACAGCAATCTGTCTTTGTCATCAGCTAGCCAGGCGCAACTCTCCTCGAGTTCGGCAACGGGCATCATTGCCCCGCGACCGTCGCTTTCCTCGTCTCTAGCGAGCAGACCCTCTATGAACGCCAGCGAGTCCTCCCCCTCACGGGTTCGACCTTTGCCGATACCCAACGCCAGTATGCAAGAGTCCGAGCTTTTATCACAAAGCAGTGTTTATGTCGCTTCTCCAGACATATATGAGTCCTTGCCGGCCATAAGGGAACGTACGCGGTCGGAATTTTCCAGACAGTCGGACTTCGCCAAAGACTTCTACGCCGCAGGAAATTCATTGCCGACCTCAATGCAGCAACGGGCAAATACTCTTAACCGACCTCCCCCATCTGGCAGACATCCCGTGGCAGACCGATACCGGAGTAATCCGCATCAGGCAGAGCGCAACCATGTAACAGGAGGTCGGAAGCAGACCGACATTCCGGCTACGATTTCGGCTACGAATCCGTCTACCAGCTCATTCTGCAGTCCCTCCGAAACTTCTACGCGAGCGGCACCACTATTACCGCTACAGACGTTCCCGAGCCAACCACCCCCTATAGTGCATTCACAATCAGATCCGCTAGCTAATCATCGTTCTCCCAGTACTTCATCGTCTAGGACTCGCCAGAATAGTAATCAGCCTCAGGCCATGGCTGTGGGTGGTAGCCGGACACCCAGATCTTCTGCCTCCAGATCAGCTTCTTTCTCAGCTAGCGCGGCGAGGGATAGATCTGACTATTCCCGTCGAAACGTTCCCATGGGACACAATGTTAACATTAGACAAACCCAAGGCCTCCATGTAGCTATGGCAGAGCATTCACCTCCCTTACCCTCTTCTCCCTCAATCTCGATATCTACCTCTTTTCATGACACTTCGATAAACTCAGCCTACTCCACGCTGAGCACCGCTCCATCCAACTCGACGTATACCTCTGCTATGCAAAAGCAGGCGTCAGTGTCCCCATCCAACTTGTCATTATCTGCGCAGGGATTTCTGAGCTCACGGCAACGACGGAATTCTGAGCGCGAGCGTCGCAGAATAGAAGGACTTGGTCTACAGCACCTGAATCCTGCTCTCCTTAGCAACCTAGCAGTCGCCTTCAAAGATCGTATCCCCCGAAGTCTGAACGTAAAGGGTTCGGTGCACTATCCGTCCAGCTTTACTGGCGAACAGGCGGTCTCCTGTCTGGCAGAAATGTTGCCGTTTCCATATACGGACGACAGGCGCATCGCCGTGGTCATTGCGAGGAATCTGCATCGTAATATGTTTTTCAACGAAGTAGATTGGGAGGATGCTAAGCAACTTCGCGACTCCTGCGAGCATGTATACTGCTTTCAAGATGACGAGGAGCAAGCTACTATCGACTATCTCAGTGGTAATGCAGCTGCAGAGGGCGTTTATTCACCAACAGCGCGTCCAAAGGATCACCTCGCAGCACAAATGCACGAAGTGCCCAATGGTGTCATCACTAGGTTTACAAAATGCTACTCGCCATTTTGCGGGATGGAAGGTACTGCCAGTAGCGGGAGTTGCTATTCTCTGTACTGTCCCAATGGGAAGCATCCCGTACGTTGGGAGTTCTTTGAGGTTAGCTTTTGCTAATGTGTTGGCATTTCTAGCTTGGTTTACAGCGAAAGCAGTCTTCGCTCTCCCTGGCTGCTTCGACATCAACAGAGGTTAGTCCACTCGGGGCAGAATGCTGCGATTGATGAGCTGACCGCTTCTTCCCCCTTGCTTAGGAACCAAGTGCGCCGGAGGCTTGGGCGAGTACGGTCCCGCCGGAACTGCTAGAAAGGCTCGGTCCCAAAGAAGTCGCTCGCCAGAATGTCATTTTCGAGATAATCACAGGCGAACAAGCATACAAGAAAGATTTGGACATGCTGGAGATGGTAAGGGGCACGATGCGAACCACCTTCGACAAAGACTGACCTGTCTACCGTTTCAGGCATATGCAGAACCACTACGTTCAGCCAACCCTCCCATTATCGAGCCTAATCGACTCCTCTCCTTTACGAATCAAGTATTCAACAATCTGGATGAACTTCGGTCGCACTCGGGCAGGCTTGTCATTGCTTTCCAAATACGCCAGAGAGAGCAGAATCCGGTTGTCGATTATATTGGTGACCTGATACTGGATGCGTCGCTTGAATGGGGTCAGGCCTACATGGATTTCGCCGAAGCTCAAGTTATCGGTGAATACTTCGTCCAGGAGGAAAAGAGTACCAATTCAGCGTTCGCGACGTTCCTACAGGTACGTTAATCTCGTCAGCTGCGCCATCTTTTGTTGACACATCTGAACCCGAGCAGTCCCGCCGAGAAGCCTTTGGCATCAAGCAGGACTTTCGCCATTACCACTTGAGGCCTACTATCCGACTACAGCGCTACCTACTCCCTTTAGCAGAGTACGTGAAGCGTTGTCCAGAGGGCCATTCAGACCGGGAGACTGTACAAGAAGCGATGCGTATCATACGGCAACAGTGCGATGCCTGCAATGCCGCTGTGGCGGCTGCACAATTGCGCTTAGCTTGTACACAATATGATAAACTCATCGAAAGAGACTTCAATTATGCAGTGGGTTCGTTTCCGCCGTACCCCTCCCGCACGAGCTAACTTGCTCGATAGAATGATCTAGACTTACTGCACCCTTCGAGGCAGCTCTTCCACCACGGCAAGATGTATGCGAAGCCGGAAGGGGCACGATCAGAATGGACGGAGTACCAAGTCATGCTGTTTGATCATTATCTTGCTATCGCCAAACCACGTCGCACGGCGGAAGGGTATCGGCTAATACGGAAACCAGTACGCCTGGAAATGCTTCACGTAGGCGGTTGGGATGATCCACCAATAATCAGATCGTCCGGGTTCCACTTGAGTAATGTCATCCGCACGGGAGATAGACGGGAAGCCAGTTCTAGTTATAATACTGGCGACAGGACAGAGAGCAAAATGTGGCCGATTGCGTTCCGTATCTATGGTCGTCTTAGTGGAACGCTGACCCTCTTTGTCGAGACACCCAAAAATGACAAAGATGGGCAAGCTCGACGAGAATGGAAAGCCAAGGTGGAACAGGCAGCTGCAGTACGCAAAGCAGTGATGGATGCCGGACAAGTCTTCGAATTGAGATTGTTGATGGACCCCGATCTACGCAAGCCGACGTCTGCCGCCAATCCCCCTGCAAGTTCAATGGGCAAGATTCTCGCTTCTTGTCCTTTCACCGGCCCAACAGGACAGAGACTTGTGGCAGTGGGCACATCTACAGGTCTGTTCATTGCTCTTAAACGTGATCCTACTTCCCTGCGTCAAATCCTTCAAATCTCGGTACAGTATTGTGCTGTGCTGCAGGATTTTGGCATGTTCCTGGTACACACTGAAGGCCGCTTGTTATCGTACCTGCTGGAAACGCTTGTTCAAACATCGTCGGGCGAAGGAAAAGGTCAGCAAGGACCTCAGCAGGTTTCAGGGCAGAAAGATATCCTTTTCTTCAAAGTAGGCAGAGTGGGACCTAGAACATTGGTTGTATACGCCAAGAAAGATGGCGTTAGCTCTACAGTTCTCAAGGCCATGGAGCCTGTCGCGAACGCTGAGCGTTCGCGCGTACAACATAGTCGTTTCCTCGGGATGGGTGGCAAGAAGACAGAATGGTTCCGCCTCTTCAAGGTGTGTGTTCAATAATACTGGAAAGACTCCGGATGCTGATTTATTGGATTTCTAGGACGCTGCTGTTCCCACTGAGGTGTATAACCTGACTTTTACGCGGAGCAAGCTTGCCCTAGTCTGTGCTCCAGGTTTCGAGATCCTGGACATCGATACACTCAAAACGGGTAGCGTCAGTAACTTGGCATATACACACACCGCGTCCGTCTCTAACACTACATTCCACTTCAGTTCCCAGACTGGACGTCTATCAAGGCCGATCCTACGAAGTTTGATGCTTCAATGGCAATGCTGCAACGCAGATGCTACGAATCACGTGCCATCGGATTGTTCCGAATATCCGATTCCGAATTTCTTTTCTGCTATGAAGGTGAGGTCGAGTCATACTTACTTCCGGTCTCGGTGATGCTGAGAAGGCTTTTCCGATATCGTAGACTTTGCGTTCCTCGCAGATCGGCATGGTGATCCTGTCCGAGCGCGATTCAAGGATATGATCGAATGGGAGGGGAGACCTGACACGGTCGTATACTGCGCACCCTACATCCTGGCCTTCGAATCTCGCTTCGTCGAAATCCGAGATGTTTCAAACCAAGGTAAACTCGTCCAGATCATCCGAGGTACGAACATACGCTGTACATATGATGGTCAAGGGCTGCCTAGTGCGGACATGGAGATCCGTATGGGCGGAACGGTAAAGACTGAAGAGAGGCTTCCTCACTTTGTCATACGCGAGAATAACGTAGATCGACTGTATGAGCTGGCTCCCCGACTGGGATGATGATCCCCCGGCTATTCAGTTCCACGAGATGTGATATGCATGCCGGCCTTTGTTCAGTTAACCCGAAAGGCATAAGATAGCAAGAATTTGTAGTGCTGTAGTAGACGATCTATGGTTGTTGTCGTCGAGTGAATATTCATACAGTTTTGGGGAACTCCTCTCTACCTTTACCCTGAAATGCAAAGTGATCGAGCGGTGGTACACTCTCATCAGCTTGCATGTTGACCTTCTAGGCGAGTAACGACAGCATGGCGAAGAGCAAGAATAGGACGCATATCATCAAGCTGCTGTCCACTGCAGGGACCGGTGTGTGCTTCCGAGACCAGGCTTTGCGATTCTCGGGAATCCTAATCTGCATTTTACAAATCTGAAAACCGATAGGCGTCTTCTACACCACCACCAAGCTGCGAGCTGCGCCTGAGAAGCTACAACGCATGAAGTATGACTGGACGCTGAAACGAGTACGCGATATGCCTCTCTTAGCTGCTGATGTCGGGCTGACTGGCTGCGTGGACTGCTATGTAGCGCGTACTGTTCGTAGAAGGCAAGGTCAGGTAGAGAGATGCCCAGGCTATACCGAGCGAACTGCCTAAAGACAAGAGCCTTATGGTCCGTATACACAAGACATGGCACCTCGACAGTAATCCCTAATCCCTTGTTGTCGTTGATCGATCTCTCGTATCAAGCACATGCCAGCCTAATTTCCGTCCTAGCTTCATGAAGCTTCAAATCTAAGCTTTTGTAATCATGTAGCAACCGCATAGCATACTTGTTGTCAGCCCTGGCCCGCATGCTCGCCAGTTGAGTTATACGAAAAGATAGCGACAGAGGTTGGACCCGTGTGGTACACAGCTTGGCTTGGGCCGCAGGTGCGCTGTCAATCTTCCAGCAAACGATGCTGCAGGTGCGGAAAATTCCTGCGGCCGCCGCGGGATGCACTGCATGAAAGGTTGAAATGCGACAGAGGCATTGTTTCATTCCTACATGGTACTATCATCAGAGGACTGTAGTACGGTAGTACCCATGGTCTAGATAGGCAAGTCCACAGGCTGAATGCTTTCCCTTGCGGCCTTGCGGTTCCATTGGTGGCGTGCCGTGGCATGGCATGGAGGTCTTCGGCCGGACGGGTCGAATTAAAAATGGCTTCGGCATCCTTGGAAGATCCGTAATCAGCTGCTGAGAGCTGGCATATCATTCCGGTGTCTACTTTACCTGGACTCCACAGACAACACGGGCATGCAATGGCTATAGCGCACCGAGATGAAGAGCAAGGGCTCGCACGTGCCCACAACCAGGCTATCGAGGTCGGAGTTGCTGCAAATTCTGCACGCGAACAAGCCGAGATTCATGAAGCAGAGGGAGCGCCGCTGATATGGTCCGAAGTCAAGAGGTCCTGGGTCACTGCGGACGAGGCGCTGGAAACAGAGACGGACGAGGATGGATCAGCAGTGCAAGCTTCCTCATCTTCAGGGGCCGAGTCGTCCAAAGACCCTCAAAAGGTTCTTCCTGCTGGAGGCAACAAGCCCTTGCGAGGCATATCCGCGTATTCAGACGGCGGACCTATCTATGTCGCATTTGATGACGAGGATCCAGACAACCCATTTGAATGGTCGAGGAAGAAGAAATGGATCATGACCGGCATAGGCTCATGGCTCACTACCCTTGGTGAATATTTCCTGTTCTTTAACGAGATAGAAAGATTTGAGAGCTTACCATGATCGGCATTCTTCCTGCCTGCCAGTCGCTATCGCTGGCCCTGGCTTTGTAGCAGGTATTGCAAGCATGCGAGCTGAACTCGGCATCTCACACATTATGGCCTCTCTTGCTTTCTCCCTGTATCCTCTTGGTTTCGGTCTGGGCCCCCTTGTCCTGGCTCCGATTTCAGAAGTATATGGCCGTAACCCTATGTATCTCGTTTCAACAGTACTTTTCACCCGTACGTGCATCGTCTTGATATATTGATATATTCGAAAGCTAAAGTCTCTAAAACCTGCAATCTGCACATCCACAGTCTGCTATCTGCCGATAGCTTTGGCCAACAATCTACCACTCATCTGCGTCTTCCGTTTCCTATCAGGTGTGACAGGAAGTGTTGGCTCGACAATGGTCGGGGGAACTATCGCAGATATCTGGGTTGCAAAGGATCGTGGAAAGGCCATGTCTTTCTTCAGTATCGGAGCTTTTGCTGGGACAGGATTTGGGTTGGTTTTCTTCGGATACGTCGAACAAAATCTAGGATGGTAGGTTGTCGCCGTGAGGATAAACATGAAAGCGATGGCTAAGTATTGTCTATCAGGCGATGGATTGAATGGATCCAAATGATTATGGCAGGGGTCACTGCTGCCCTTGTGATCATTTTCTTCAGAGAGACGAGAGGTAAGAGCACCTTACACATGAAGCCGAAACGAAAACTACATCTTATGCCGTCTGTACTGTCAGGCAATGTGATACTGTCGAAACGAGCTAAAAAATATCGGAAAGAAACCGGTGATCCACGGTATCAATGCCGTGCGGACGAAGAACGTGCCAGTCTGGCGGTCCTTATGAAGACAGGTGTTTCCAGACCTCTGTGGTTCCTGATCAGCGAGCCTATCGGTAAGACGCTCCTCGATCCTTGTCTGTAGAGGAACGCCCGCTCACGCATCTTATCCCTGTAGTTCTATCACTCTCTATTTGGATTGGTTTCAGTTGGGGTTGTCTGTACGGTCTTGTGGAAGCCATTCCTCTCGTCTACTCCAATGTCTACGGCTGGCGCATTGGTGCAGTTGGCTTGGCTTTTACGTCTGTCGTCATTGGTGCTCTGTTAGGTTGGGCATTGAATCGCTTCCAAGAGAAGGCATATAAGAAGTATCGTAAGCCTATACTTTAGCACGGTTATAAGGGCGATACTGATAATTACATCGATAGACCCGGTGAAAGGAATGGAAGCCAGACTTTGGTTTTCGATGATAGGTGGAATCACTTTCGCAACTGGCAGCATGATCTTTGCCTGGGCTATTAAGGGCCACTGGATAGGTCCACTCATCGGCGTTACGATCTTAATTAGCGGCATATATTCAATCTATCAAGGAGGTGGGTCCGATTGGTATCATGTTTTCCGCAAGCGTCAAGCTAATGGCGCCGTCCTCAGTTTTCATCTATCTTGCCGATGCTTGTACGCACACCCCGTAACATCAGGTACATATCGAAAGCTAAGAATCATTTCATGCAGACACTATCTACGCTTCTTCGGCCATGTCGGCACAGTCCTTTGTAAGCTTACAATGCGTGCTGTCTGGAGATAAGGGGGCCTGACGTTGCGTTGACAGGCACGGAACCTTATGGGCTTCATCTTCCCCCTTTTCATCACCCAAATGTGTATGTATTCCGAATTGGGTTTGGCTCAGTTTCTCATACCGATCTGACAATCATCTCCTCTAGACGAAGGTCTTGGCTACTCCTGGGCAGCGTTCCTCCTCGCGTGTATTGCATACGTTCTCGCCGTTATTCGTACGGTCTTGCAGATACCCACTTCCACCCCGATCGTGATGTGCTGACCTTTTCCTTGAATGCAGCGTTCGTACTGTACAGGTATGGCGACAGGATTCGTGCCAGAAGTCCCGCTGCTATACAGCTTGCTCGACAACTGGAGGAAGCGGAAAGGAAGCGTGAAGAGCGAAAGGCAGCACGTGCAGAGCGGCTAGCCGCCCGGGCGGCAGTAGGGATCACTACCAATCCGGCGGAGAAGCAGAAAGAAGCCATTTGAAGTTCATAGCCCAAGACATATAGATGTGGAATCTAGAAGTATCGTAATTAGCAGTATAATAGGCTTATGGATCTGGCACAAGGTATCATATTACACTAAATCAAACCCCGTGGGCACGTGACCCACATCGCCACTGACTGATCAGGAGGCTGTTCCTGATACACCTTGAATGCCGATCCGTGAAGTCGTGGTCGCACCCAGATTCAGCGGGCTAGTAGTCTACTTCTCAACTAATTATCAGCCACCTCCTATCACCAGCCTAATTCCAGATTCTCCTTGCGTGCTCTCAAGCAATGCCCAACATCGTGGATTACCAGCTGAGGCAGATGGAAACCGAGGATCCACTCTGGGCAAGGAGGTGGACTGAAGCAAAGTATAGTCTGATCGATGACTTTAAGGCTGTGGAAGACGACCTAGCTACCTCTGAAGCTGAAAAGAGGGTGATAGCGCCTATTCAGGAGCTATCCTCTACTCTCCTGAATACGGAGTACTCGCCTTACGGCTGCGATGAAACGGTCACTTCGCTAGGCATCAAATATTGGGGATACCAACCAGGAGGCACACCCTCATTGGAAGAAATGGTGATACAGCACCTTCCTTTGCCATTACAAGCTCGTTTTCGACGTTTCTTGCCGTGGGATAAGCCACAAGCCGTGCTGGAAAAGTTAGCGGAGCTGGGTAGGCAATACTAAGCCGAGAGATAAAGTTACTGTTGTACAACTAACTTATGCATATCATCATGCATCAGGCCTGCTAAAAAAAGATCTCCTAGCTGTATTCCGCGCTATCGAAGCCGATTCCCTAGATTTGGCGCCTTCATTAGGTCGCGACCCTGTCTATCCAGCCAAGAACAAGCCTGCTCCCCTTATGAGAGTCTTTGAAATGCCGCATTCATTTCAGAGCCTGAAAGACCTCAATCTTCGCAGAGTCATCCTGAAGGATGACGACATACGACATGTCACAAGGCTGAAACTCGTCAAGCTCAATTTGGCTTCAACTGGCATTTCGACCGAAGCAACCGCGCACCTGGTCTCATTGAAGGACACTCTGCAGAGCCTCGATCTGAGCAATAACCCCAAAATCAAGCACTGGGCGTGCTATAATGTGTGTGTTATTGCATCCACGGCTCCTTAAGGCTTCGTCTTGACCACGCAGTTCCGTTCGTTCCAGCTGGCCGCCTTGACGGATTTGACCTGTCTCAATCTCGCAGGAACACAGATGCGAATGTTGAGCTTACGGTACCTTGCTGAGGTGTGGAGTTCGCCAAAAGTCCTTGATCTCGTAGTTCCCAGTTCGCTGTTTTGACTTTGCGAATTGAATATGCTGCGACTGATACCTGTCTTCCAGCAACTTGTAAGGTATTCTTGCAATCTCTCGCAGACGTTTATCACACTATCATTCCCGGACCTTACCTTGCAAAGTACGATCAACATCGCTTTGACGAAATGTACGTCAATCAAGTTCGCAACAATCTCGTCTTTCATCAACAAAAGGACCCTAGAATCAGTCTGAAAGGCAGCTTCGAGACCCAGTTGAGAACTCTGAAAAAACACTTGAAGAGGAGGTAAAGTTATATCGACTTCTGTTACCCAAGTGCTTTGTTGATCCGTCTAACTGTTATATTCCAGGGAAGCTGATCTTCGCTTGCGCACTTGGGTCTTGAAACAAGCAGAGTGGCGGGATCTAGCCGAAGATGATGATGAGTAGCAGAAAGTGCTGAGAAGAGAGGCGAGTAGATGATGTCGCAGCTTGTGGCACGAAAGTTGCGAAGCTAGCACTACCTCAACCGTCACGTTAGTACCGAGAGAGAGGAGAGGGTTGGGGGAGGAGGAGGGGGGGGGAAGGGGCTTTGGAGTGTAAAAATGACGAAGAAGAAAGCTCCTCGGTCTGTAACGGGTAGATTGGAGATTCTCTATCATTGCTTTGCTTTGAACGTCTTGATGCCGTGATAATCTAGTGCTTGGTGTCGCCTTTCGAGAGTATTGCAGAGTCAAGCTTGTTAGGAAACGTGATCGGGGTTTGCCTTCACTTAATCGACTACCCAGCCTGCCATAGATCATATTGCTTGCGCAATGGCGCAGCCTATAACCATCGAGCCAGTCACCAATGGACGTGCCACGCTCAAGACATCTGCTGGCGACATTGTCATTGAACTCTGGCCAAAAGAGGCGCCCAAGGCCGTCCGAAACTTTGTACAGTTGGCTTTAGAAGGTTATTACGATGGCTGCCAGTTTCACAGAGTGGTACCAGGCTTGTGTGTGCAGACAGGCGATGCGTCGAATTCGGGTGAAGGAGGAGATAGCATTTATGAAGAAGGCTACTTCGAAGACGAGATTACGCAACGTCTACGCTTTAACCGGAGGGGTCTGGTAGCGATGGCTAACACCGGCAAGAAGAACACCAACCTCAGTCAGTAAGTGTGAGGCAACCTGCAAACCAAGGTTCCTGGCTGAAACAACCTATCTTCAGATTCTTCATTACGCTGGATCGCGCTGATGCCCTAACCGGCAAAAACACTATCTTTGGAACAATTCGTGGCGATACATACTTCAATGTCATGGCTATTGCGGAAGGCGAACTACAACCTGGCACTGAACGTCCGGTCTATCCGTTCATAATCAAGACAATCGAAGTAGATGACAATCCTATGCCTGCTCAAACAGTACCTCGCATTACTGCGGCCGAGAAGCGTCAACAGGAGAAAGCTCGAAGGGAAGCGAGAAAAGCGGCCGCAAATAGGTCAAAGAAGAAAGAGGGTGTGAAAAATAAGAGTCTGATGTCGTTTGAAGACGATGAAGACCCAAGCACAGGCAGTACCTCTGCCATGAAATTGAAAAGTGCACACGAAGTCTTGAATGATCCGCATCTAAGCAAGGAGGCTAAAGACGACCGGGGCGTGTCTGATGGATTGAGAAGATTGGAAACGCACGACGAAGTGCAACACAAGAAGCATGGTAGTAAAGAACCGCATGCGACAGAATCGGGGAAGGCGTCTATACCGGTGTCAATGGACTCGGCGGCCTACTCGACACGGATCAGTACAAGATCGCCTTCGCCGGACGTGTCGCGCAAAAAGAAGGGGAAAGAGCGCTCTGTAGGGGCGGCAGAAGGAGAAAATGATCGCATAAAGGCCGAAATTGCAAAGGTTCAGGCCGATCTAAGGCGTTTCACCAGGAAAGGATCGGATGATTCAGAAGAGGCAGATTCTAAATCGAAGGGGAAGCAAAGGTCAAAGAGTTCTGGTGCTGCTTTGCTTGCTGCTGAACGTGCGAAATACTCACAGGGAGGCAGATCGATAGGCAAAGGGTCGGCTTCGGAGAACAAAGGCAAACGCAGAAGAGCGGACGACGAAGACCTTGTCGACCTTCTCAGTGGTTTCAGAAGCAAAATACGAGCTGCTGCCCCCACGCGAGCGGTGTCCAAGCCTGCAAATGAAGCAGGGGAGGAGTCGGTGGATGGCTATGCTGGCGAGGTTCTTGAACAGGATGATGATGATTCTGGTTGGATGGCGCATACTTTACAATTCAGGAAGGATGCGACAATGGATCAACACCACATTGACGAGTACGAAGTTATTGACCCTCGCAACAAGAACATGACGCTCGAAGATGCAAAGAGGCAGGAAACTCGGCTGAAGCGGCTGAGCGAACAGAGTGGAAGACTGAGTAAAGGAGCTAGCGCAAGGGCTGAACGAGATCTGCGTGGCAGAGATAATGCGGGTGGTCGGAATCAAGGCAGAGAGCGGCATTGAGATCTAGACTGTTCGGCGGCATTGTACATGTAGCTTTGTTCGCGCTAGGACATACCTCACTCAGGGCCATTACTAGCCCCTACACCTGCACTGGCCACCCTAGGCCTGCCAGATAGCTGTTCACGGGTAGTGTAAATGCTGTTGCGCCGTATACAATGCCTTGGCGAATGTCACCCAAGTGAACGGTTCAGCCGCCGGAAGGCCAAAGGCTATTCGGCTGCCGGCGCCTGCGTTCTCTGGCTTCAACCGTACCCGATAGGCTAGAAGCTGGAATGTCTGCCTGCACACGATACACGCGCCATATCTGGAAAGACTTCCTGGCCTACGGTGTGAGATGTCTGCGCTTTCTCCAGGAGAGCCGCTAGAAACGGCTTTCGGAGATGTACAAGCTGATCCGATCACCTACGTGACTATGCTTGTACAGGGACATGATGCAGTCTCCAAAGGCTCAGTGAGCTTCATGTACGAGTTGCAGCCGGTTCATACTGACTACTTGCTACCCATAGCTCTCCATCGTTCGCTGCACACCTGGCTTCGTGGAAGCTACTTGTACGGGACGGAAGATCGGCATGCACCAGACTATAACGGTTCGATAGCAAAGCTGATACCAACTTCACTCTTTCGCCAGTAAAAATACAGAAGGAACAGACCAATAGGCTGGGCTCATTGCATGGCGGTGTCATTTGCTCGCTGGTGGACACTGTCGGTAGCTTAGCGTTGACTACCAAAGGCATTTTCCAGACAGGTGTTTCGACTGATATTCACACCACGTATGTCAGAACACAAGTCTCTCTGTGATGGACTAACTGAGCACGGACTCTTCTGCCTCAGGTTCATCCGCGGCGCTGGAGGTATTGGCGATACAGTCCGGATAGAGGGTCGGGTGTGTTGTCTTCCACCCAAATATCTGTGCTGAAGATTAGGATGCTAAGGGTACCAACATGGCTCATCGTAGGTCTTGAACATGGGCAAGACTTTAGCATATACAGAAACAAAGCTATTTCACCCGGACACGCACAAGCTTTTAGCCACCGGCTTGCACACGAAATACATCGCCGCATCGCATAAGCATCCGGAGAACGTGACATTCGATGAGAGCGGGGAGAACATCATCGAAGGTACTTTTGATGATTCGAAGTAAATGCTGGACACGAAATTATGAACTTGATGCCGAAACCTCATTGCCTGCAATTGCTGTAGTTTGCCAATACATAGGTCTTTCAACGGGCATTGCACTACAGCCTGCTCGCGTCTTTGGATCACGGCCATAGGTGCTTCGCAACAGTGGTTCGTTTGCCTTGTGTTTGTATTGCCATACTGTACGATATGTTGCGGGCTTCACGGCACGTGCTTCTTCTGCCGCAAAGTTGCCGGACCCACAAGGCTGAAGACCCGTCGGAGTCTGGCTGGCTCTTTCATCAGCTTGATCGCAAACGACACTCGAGATGTTCAGATCCCCGTCGCAGGCCAACACCACGGGTGGAAGCGTGCACAAGTCTGGATCGCAGTCGAGCTACTTGGGACACTCGCCGCGGCCTTCCATCGAATCGTCTCCGAGGTGCGTGTAGGCTGTGCGCAATGACTTCGCCAAAAGGGACAGCACAATGGGCATTTCGAGCCAGTCAATCATCTGGGATAGCTGCTGTTGGACGCCCAAACTGACGTTGCACTTGTCTTACGCACCTTTTTCCCGGAATGCCCGAACACTCTTTGGACCCGCGCAGAGTTCCCTACGATACACACGCCTTCGCCGGGCAAGGCGACTATTCCGAGCTCCCCTGGCCGCTGCTACAAGAATACAAGGTTCCATTAGGCCTGCTGCAATCAGTCTACCGGGGAAAGCCTTCCGCCTCTGAACGCGCAGGAGGAGCAGCTGTCAACAGTGAACACGCCCATCCGATCGCTTTCCGCAGGACAGCCAGTCTGCTGCCGGAGGACTTCGAGGACGAGTCGGGACGGACAACTCCTCAGGCTGCTGAGCAGTTGCATCAGCGGCGCGCCACCAGTGAAAACTTTGCTTGCTTTCTGCGACCGGGTAGTTCTGACGACGCGTATATCCATAGTAAAACCCTCAGATCTTGCCAAAGAAGTAGCCAATCTCTCTACTTCTGCCTCCCAGCGCTCGTATTCCAACCTACAGGCATCTCCTCAGATCAACTCCCACAATGCGGAAAGACCTCATGGCTGGATATACTATAAGCCTTCCAACCAGTATCCCCCCGTTAAGAGCTTGCCACCAGACAAGCGGAAGCGCGTACTGGTGACTGGCGGAGCCGGCTTCTTGGGCTCCCATCTGGTAGATCGTCTGATGTTCTTAGGTCATGAGTAAGTCTCCCCGGTGACGGCTTGCCAAATGATTCCCCCTAATTGAGCTGCGATCCGCCAAAGAGTCACAGTTTTGGACAATTTCTTTTCGGGTGCGAAGACAACTGTCGCTCACTGGCAGGGACATCCCAATTTCGAGCTTGTGCGACATGATGTCACCAACCCTTTCCACATCGAGTGCGACATGATCTATCACCTGGCATGTCCTGCGTCTCCCCGAGCCTACCAGTATAACCAAATCAAGACTATGAAGACAAACTTCATGGGCACCCTTAATATGCTGGGCTTGGCGAAGCGCACCAAGGCTCGCTTTTTGCTTGCTTCGACCAGTGAAGTCTATGGCTCACCAACCGTGCATCCACAACCTGAAACATATTGGGGAAATGTTAATCCCATTGGTCCGAGAGCATGCTACGACGAAGGCAAAAGAGTCGCCGAGGCTTTGACATTTGGCTATATGAGACAAGACGGTGTGGACGCCAGAGTGGCTCGAATATTCAATTCATTCGGCCCGCGCATGACACCGGGTGATGGAAGGATCGTCAGCAATTTCGTCCTCCAGGCTTTAAAAGGGGAAGACATAACTGTAAGAATCCACATCGTGGCTGAATACGACCAAACTGACAGAATATTTACTGGCAGATTTATGGCGATGGATCACAGACTCGTTCGCTTCTCTTCGTGCATGACTTGGTAGAGTAAGCACATTTGCGCGCACAGGGTTTCTCGACTACATCCTGAACTCTTCCACTCCCAATCAGCGGACTCATTTTGCTGATGAACAGCGACTATACCGAGCCTGTGAACATTGGGTCACCCTTCGAAGGCACTATTCTCTCTTGGGCTCAGCTTATAGTATCGGTCGTCGATGACGTTCTGGTTGAGATAAGTGGAGGGGATAGGTCAATCCTCGACAAGCGCAGACGGTCCAAAATGGTGTTCAAGCCTATGCCGGAAGATGACCCTCCACGACGACAAGCTGACACGACACGTGCCGATGCAGTATTAGGTTGGGCACCCGCCTGGACTGTCAAGGAAGGCTTGAAAGAGACCGTCAGGAGCTTCATTGAGAGCGACGTTATTGATCTCGACCTGAAGGCAACGCTAAGGGTGTAGAATATGTCGATACTGTCCCAGCTGAATACCATTACACGCTTCCAGGGAACATGACGAGCTAGACTATCCTGTGCATTATATGTGTCCAGAGATGTGGAGTGTAGCACAACTAGATCAGAGCATTGACCAACTACCTGTGGCATAGCAGCTTTCTGTAAATATATTACAAGTTGCAAGGATGCTAAGCTGGTGGAAAGTAAGTCGGCTAGGTAGAACATAGGGTTATGAAGAACGTGAGCGAGCCGCAAAGGGTTGCTATCGCAAGCATCAGCTCACCGCCAGCTTCTCGTACATATCGACGTCTTTGGACCCAAAGTTGCAGAAGATGATCCTTTTAAACTTTAGATTTGTCAACAATATCAGTCAAAGCCCCTCTGCAAGTTGACCTGGAACAGTGCGAAGAGACTCGCCTTGCCCGCATTATCGTCTAGTTCCTTTCTAACCGTTCCTAATGCAATCTTAGTTGCAGCTTCGAGCGGGAAGCCGTAAATACCGGTCGACACGCCACAAAGCGCCACCGTTTCGAGCTTGTTTTGGGCCGCCAGCTGTAGCGTTGTCCTGTAGCAGCTTTCTAGCTGTTGTTCGCATTCGGACTTGCGACTCGAGCTGTACACTGGTCCTACCGTGTGCAGTATGTGCTTAGAAGGCAGTCTAAAGCCTGGAAATTCGGTGGCGGAAGTCAGCGTGGTCTGGGCAGGTCGCCTGTATTTGCGTGCGAGTAAGGTGTGAGGTACCTTCAGTGATTTTGGTGTTTCCCGTCTCGCAGCCATGTAGTTTGGCACATGCAGCGTACAACTCCTCCCCGGCCGCACGGTGGATTGCCTGAAAGCGGAAGACAAGGGCACATCGTGAACAATCAGATGCGAGCATCAGAACATGAAGGTGGAAGTGCGCACTCCATCAATACCACCGCCGCCTCGTAGTCCAGCTGTTCAATCCAGATGTAATCAGCCGCACATGCTTCTAGCGCTATATACGTGGGTTGGCATGCCGTACAATTGGCAGCATTCTGTATGCCATCGACTGCTAGTTTGGTGATGTCACCTTGCCTGTGATTAGAGTGCAGGCACGTTAAACATCAGATTTGCAGGAACCTTTAGGACTATGTGGATGAAGGAGACCGCTAGCAGCACGCGTGCACTTTCGGAAAGAAACAGCTACTCCCTGCCTCCGCCTAAACGCTGAGGGTTCGCCACTGTGTCGAACTGTCTCTTTCGTGTGCGGTTCGCTTGTGCCTTGTGAAAGTAACGATATCGCGGGCAGTCTCTACAGAAAATATGCGCACCATAGCGAGACCTTGTTGTTGATCTCATCGTTTGGCTTGAATAGCGGTTCGGTTTGCGGACTGGACAGTCTGCCCTCAGCATAGCATTGGGACAGAGTCTTGATTTGTGCAGGTCCAACTGTGCTCATTCTACGTATGGCTGACGGTAACATACAGATAGGTTGCAGGGAGGATACTGCAAGTTATCCCATTGGCAGACTGCTTCCCTCAAAGCAATCGAAGTCTGACTGATTATCAGACCGGGAAGAGGTATACTACTGAACCATCGGAGCGCAATCTACCACTTTCCGTACCGCATCGTAGCCCTAAAGGTGCGCCCCTCACGCCTCTAGGCGCTGAAAGGGCCTACAACTTGCTCGACCTGGTCCTCGAAAGCCTCATTCAGTGCCCCGCAGCTCTTGTTATGCAGTTCGGCCAGCCACAGTTACACGGTTCGTCACGTGGGTATAGTCAAGACCATGAGAACTGACACTCGCTCTCGCGAGCCCACGTTTTACTCTCTGCTACACTGTGCTCGATAGTGCTACGCAAGGCAACCGGTGATTGCAGCCTGCCATGACAATGTCCGGCTCGGTGCCCTGCTACCGGGTTATAGACAGCCTCCACCGTGATAGGAGGTGTTTCCGAAGTGCAGACACCCGCTACTGGCTACTGCACGGCCTACCAGTTCTCGTTTCCCCCACCATCACTTCCAGTTAGCTGCGGTTGGATGGTTCGAGCACGCATTGCTACGACCAGCACGTAAACTCGTCTGAGGCCACATGAGGCTGCCACCGTACGCCAATTGGTATCAAGCACGCTCCACTTGCCGCTTTACCAAGTGCAGCGCGTGCACTCTTCATCTCTTTACCTTTTGTGTGTGACCTAGTAAACCCCTCCGGCAGGCTGAGACTACTCTACATCTACAAACGACCTCACGATATCCCATGGTTCTATCATGCTTGGACAGCTATTACAGCGCGTCCGCTTTCCCAATCGTCGACCTTGCGCCAGCACGACGGTTTGGCGGCTTACTTCTCCCCAGACCGTTACTATCTAGTACCCTTTGACTATATCAACAGCATTGAGCAGCTTCTCACCCTTCTTGAGCCTTTCCGCATTCGTAATAAGCATATCCACGCTTCTCGAAAGGTACCTTGATGTCAAGCCTGCAATATGAGGAGTAATGATGACATTCGGCGTGGTCCATAATTTATGTCCGTCTGGGAGTGGTTCGGGATCCGTAACATCTAGGCCTGCTCCTCCTAAATGCCCGGATTCTAGGGATTCAATAAGAGCTTCTGTGTCCACTACTGCGCCTCTACCGATATTGACTGCAAAAGACCGAATTCGCACTCAGCTCGCATATGGCATATATTGTAAAGTGGGTAACGGAAAAGTACTAACTCAAGACGGCGTCTTTCTTCAACTTGGCTAATCTCTCCTTATTGATCATCTTTAACGTTCCGGGAGTACCAGGTAGGCAAACGACAAGTACATCTGTCTGTGCAAGGAAATCTGTAAACGCAGCTTCATCCCGTGTACTATAGGAAGCACAAGGTATCGATCCATCGGGATCTCCGAATCCTGGGCACATCTCTTTGCTTTCTTCATCTGGTTTCAGATTACCATCCGAAGTTGCTGCTATCACTTTGCATCCGTATGCTTTGGCCAAACGAGCTGTTTCTCTCCCGAGTCGACCGTAGCCCACTGTTATTAGTGCAGGAGGGAAAGTGTTTAGATTAGTATCTGGTCGCAGAACATTGAACCGGATTACTCACAGATGCCAAAGGTTGATCCTGCAAGTTCACGCATGTAAAAAGCATTTTTCCTCTCCCAATGTCGCTTTACGAGGTGACTTTCAAAATTCCTATAGAGATCCAGAAATAGAGTCGTGACTATCGAAATGACATAAGGTGGGATAACAGAGCAATGCACCCCTGAATTATTCGTCAACTTGACATTCTGTTTCGTTTGTTCGTCATTCCAGAACTCGGACGAGAGTAGTTTCTGCAATGTCAGAACATTAAGCCCAGGGTTAGCTTTGTTCGCTTCATAGTGATCCCGGTCGGGAGGGTGGCCAAGCGCATGTTCCTGAAATCCTGCCGTTTCAGCCCCTCTAATACGGAACAGGTCTGACAGCACGACAGGCGCCACAATCCGTTGACGACTTAACCATATACAAATAAAAGGGAACTTGCATCTGCACCCGCCGAGGGCGTCATCATCCACTTGAGATTCGGAGTCTGCTTGTAGTGTGTAATGTCCGAGGGCAGCTGCCAGCCAAAGACAACTGTCGCCTTCTCCAGTACGTCCTGCGGCACTGAAGCAGGCGGACCTGCATTCCAAGAGAGCTCCGGGCTCTGCGCATAATGGACGCTGTCAAAGGTGTTTTCGAGCTTCACCCTGTCCTCGTTGGCGACGGGTGCGAGCGTGAGGAGGTGCAGGGGTTGTCCGGTCATGTCGTTTGCGTATTTGAAGTGCCAACAATGGATGTATAGGCCTGAAGGAGCAGAAGGACCGGGCCTGTAGCCATTGCCGGCATATCATATCAGAAGCGTGACCATTTGGCTGATCGGGATTTCGGCAGATGGAAGCCGCTGCTGGCTGAATCATGCGCAGGACTGATTAGCCGCACGGGAACTTGGAGAAATCTGTGCGCGGTATTTCGGCTGTGCCCATCACTGTGCAGGATGCGATGATATGCAACGTTAGTCCCCTTTGGTATACAGGTCACCGCAGCGAGCACATAACCATGCGGTACCGCGACCGAGAAGGTGTTCGCCACCAAAGACAACTTTGATCGTCTCGTGACGCTATATACAGCATGCAGAGCGGCGCCCTTAGAGCTGACACCATCACTTTTCCTCGCTATCTTCTTCAGCAGTCAATACTGCTATTGCGCCTTTGGCTATCCATCCCAAGCTAATCAAGTCACACCCCAGGCCACCCATGTCTTCGCACGGAACAGCTCCTCTCGTGCCCCAGCACGTGATGCCAAACCAGGCATTGAAGTATGGAGAAGAGCTCCACAAGACGGGTGAGAAAGAGACGAGCACGGCTTCCGTGGCAAGCAAGCAAGCTTAAGACTGGCTCATGCTCTTCTGCGCAGCTCTCGCTCTTGGCGCTGCTGGAAAAGGTCTCCTGGCAGCCGATGAGTCTACCGGCAGCATCAAGAAGCGCCTTGAGGGTGTGGGGAAGGAAAATACTGAAGACAACAGGCGGGAATGGCGAGATGTCTTGTTCACCGCCGAAGGTCCCTATGAGGATTATGTCTGTCAGTAAAACCCACTTGTCTTCGCTGTTACGCTGCTTCTGCCAGTTTAATGCATGCCCTTACTCAACACTCCCATAGCCGGAGTCATCACATTCGAAGAAACACTTATGCAGCACGACTCCCAGCTAGAGGGATCGAAATATAAAGGCCAATCGTTCGTG
Source organism: Cystobasidium pallidum (assembly GCA_001599955.1). NCBI lineage: Eukaryota > Fungi > Basidiomycota > Cystobasidiomycetes > Cystobasidiales > Cystobasidiaceae > Cystobasidium > Cystobasidium pallidum. The sequence goes on from BCIL01000005.1 coordinate 1,384,734, forward strand.
GACATACTCAAGTCTCGAAATGTCATTCCAGGTATCAAGGTCGATAAAGGAACAGTAGCCTTACCCCGCACTTCTCCTGAAGAGACGACCACTCAAGGATTGGATGGGTTGCTAGAGAGATCCCAGCAGTATTATGAAAGAGGCGCTCGGTTCTCAAAGTGGCGTGCTACAGTGCGTACTCCTTTCTGGTCTTCATTCACCGAGTCTGAGGAACTCTGCGAGGCTGAAACGAAGCTGGGTCCCTTAACTTCCCGCAATATTGACGTACCCGCAGTACACGGTATCCGAGAGCACACCGTCAGCACAGGCCATCGAAGCAAACGCAGAAGCACTAGCTCGATACGCTGCAATATCTCAACAGGCTGGTCTTGTACCTATTGTAGAGCCTGAAGTTTTGATGGCTGGAGATTTCACAATTCAACGGTCAATGGAAGCTCACATCGCCGCTTATTCCGTTCTGTTCGCCAAATTGGCTTTGCATAAAGTCGATCTGGCTGGATTGGTTCTCAAAGCCAGTATGGTTGTGTGTGGTGATAAAAAGGGCAAAGCATCAGCTGAAGAAGTTGGCGAAGGTAAGTTTTCGTCTCTGCTGGCAGCAGGAATGCGGGTAACCTTAGATTGAGCGTATATGTTAACTTATTTTGTGGTTGTGTCTTGCAGCAACAATTCACGCGCTCAGCAAGACCGTCCCTCCTCTTGTCCCAACCATCGTCTTCTTATCAGGCGGTTTCAGTGACTCTGATATTCTCTCTTATCTGAATTCGATCAATAAAGTCAAGCAAGCTAACCCGAACAGGGCACCGTGGGCATTGGTGAGCCTTCCAATGATGATCAGGGCTCTGATCATGTAGGGAGATTAACGTATGCTGACATGTATTCTCCTCCCTACAAAAGACTTTCTCGTTCGGGCGTGCCCTTCAGGGAGTAGCTATGAAAGCTTGGGCCAAAGGAGAAGTCAAAGATGCGCAGGCTAAATGGGTCGATAGAGCCAAATGGAGCAGTGCAGCTTCAGTTGGAAAGTATAACGGTGAATGCCCTTCGTAGTCGTTGCTCTTCAGTGATGAAACAGAAGATAGCCAGATGAAGACTTGTTACTCTTTAAAGCATGTTTATATGTATGCGTAGGGGCGGTCATCTCATCACCAGGGATCTATGGTATTCCTTTTGTAGATTGCTGCCTCTTTTTGCCCAACAAAAGGCGATTGCAACGATGACTTCCGTCAATGATGTCTATACCTGCAGATGGCTCAGAGCCGCCTAATGAAACCGAGAATAGTGCCTTAGTGTCAATAGGTGAGCCAACTATCGGCCATCAAATTCAGCGCACCTCGAAAGCATCCTTGTATGGTGAAAGCTCATCCCGCTTGACTTTGGTATTCTTAACCATTGGGAGTCGTCCTGCCTCCGATAGTAACGTTTTAAAGTATTTGGCCTGCAAGACTCACGCATTGTTAGAAAGGTGACTTCACCCTTAAACAACACGCGAATGACGAGAAGTAGCCTCACTTCTTGCACCTCTACTAGTGACCACGCAGTCCCTGATCTGCCAGCTCGAGCAGTTCGACCCACACGATGCACATAATTTCGCATAGCTACAGGAACGTCGTAGTTGATGACATTCTCCAGGGTCGGTATGTCTAAGCCTCTAGCAGCGATATCGGAGCAGACCAAGCTGAATCCATAAATGAAGTCAGCATATATCGAGCCCGTACAGAAGCTTATGGCTGACCGAAGAGCCTTACACTTGTATATCGCCTTTCCTGAAAGACTCCATCACTTCCTTGCGTTGTCCAGGTCCAAGTTCGCTCGAATAATGGGCTATCTTGAGCGGCTCAAAAGCGCCAGCTATAGCTTCTTTGGCATACTCAGTGTTGAAAGCTTCAACGAGCATGACCAATCGAGCCGCTGATTCTACTGATTTGGTAAAGCATAGAGTATTGCGGAGCTTGAGTGTATACAGTAGGTAGAGGAACGTAAGAGCTTTGTCCGAAGTGCGCGCGACAATCATCTTTTCCTGTAGACACACGCGAGGAAATGTCAAAACCGCAGCTAGGCCTCACTTCACGTATCGGTAGCTTACTGTCAATGTCTCTGGAAGCGCAAATGTGCGATCGCTCTCGAGGAGTGTCGATGCGGTCTGCTCGGGATTCTGGCTGTCGCCCGCTGATTTGTTTACGACTGCAATATAAACTGGCTTGTAGAGGTTAAGCGCTGCTATCCGAGCTGGATCCCTTGTCAAGGTAGCTGAGAACAATAGCTTTTGGGCCTGCAGAAATGGAGTTTTCAGCCGGACATTTCTTAAAAGAGAATGGCTATGCGACACTCACGGATGAAGTTCGATTTTGATCTGTCGGGACATCAAGCAGAGGGAAGCAAAGATCAACAAGCTGGGGCGCCAGTGCATCCGTTTCCACTGCAATATCTGAATCCGTCTGTCTTGTTGCGACATCACCGCCTGTGCTATCTTCTGGCGTATTTGGAGTACCGTCCCTACTTTCGATCTTGGCAATCAGAACCTTTAGCCAGTCATTAAAGTTCTGACTCAAGAGTCTGTCCGCTTCATCTATGATTAGAAATCGCAGATGCTGCAGTGTAAAGTTTTTGGTGGATTTGAGATGATCCATCAGACGACCAGGAGTTACGACTAGGATGTCGATTTTGCTGGACCCGCCTTGTAGACTAGAGGCAGATATTAGCGCTCATCGAGGTACCCGCGGATCGAAAGCGGACTCACTCGTAATCATGCTCTTCTACGATTGCACTCTGTTCACCGGAAAATGAATGTTGACCAGTAGCCGCAGCGACCTGCAGTAGCAGAGCAAGATGAGCGGGCATAAGATCAAGACTTGGACGTTCTTCGCTCACCCTCAATCCAGTACCCTTGCAGAATTGCTCGAAAACATCTCGGACTTGCATGACCAATTCACGGGTTGGCAGGACTACCAAGGCTCGTAAGCGCGTAACGACTCTTGATCTCAAGGCCTAGCGACATGAATGTCTTAGCATGGGAGAGCTCAGTTCTCGGAGCTTGAGAGGTAATCAACGAACCTCTACTACGGGAATGACGTAGCTCAGCGTCTTCCCACTTCCGGTGGGTGCGGATACGCATATATCCCTAGGCTTCTGCTTTGTGGTATAAAGCTTCTTGTTGTCCAATAACACCGGTAGAACAGCTGACTGTACGGCGAAAAATTTCTCAATCTTCATATCTGCTAATTTAGCCAGAGTCTGCTGCGACAGTCTACATTGCACATTCCGCTCCTGCAGCTCGTCCACCGACATTGAAGCATTTTGATCCACGAGGACGGCATGTCTTAAATCATGAGCAACGAGAAGGTCGTCTAATTCGCGCTGGGAGGGTGCTACCGGTTGTATTGGCTTAGGGAATCGCGGTAGCGCATCAGGTTGTGTAGGCTCCGCAGCCAGATCTTCTACATCTTTCTCTTCATCATCGACTTCCCCTTTGCTATACTTTTGTTTCGCTTTGGCTCGCTTGTTGGCTTTGTCCTGTCTTGCCTTGAGCTCTTCCGCTTTGGCCAAAACAGCCAGATCTCGTTTTAACAGCATTTGATCCTCTCCTTCCGGCGCTGCAGCATTCCCTTCACCATCTTTGTGATGTAAGGCGTTGTCAGCAGCTAGGCGCTTCGCAGCCTTCTTGGCTTTCCTCTCGGCCTTGCGTTTTTCTGCCTCCTCCAGAATGTCAGATTTGCTTGGTCCTGCTGCTATTACAGCCTCTTCATCATCACCGAGCAATACGGCGTCTATCGACATGCTAGATGTTTCAGCCTGCATTGCTTCTGCGGCGCGTCTTTCTTCCCTCTTTGCTTTCTTTCGAGCTCGCTTCTCCTCAGCAGCATTGACGCTTACGGACGTATCAGCTTCTGGGGCCTCACTATTCTCATTCATTGTTGTATCGTTCGCGTCTGTGTCTATATCACCGACGGAAGACCCGGCTTCACTCTTGCCTTGCTTGTCTACCCGCTTCTTAGCTTTATAGCGTGCCATTTTCGCTTTCAAATACCGGGCTTTGGCCTTAGTTTTCTTAGTAGCTTTGCCGCTTTCTGCATCACGGGTCTTTGCCTTCGATGCCTTGAAAGCGTCCATCTGCGAAGGAGCTTCCGTCGCTAGCGTAGGTGCATGTGGCAACTTTTCAAGCTGCCCTGAAGCATCATCTGCGAAAGTAACTGCTCGACCTTTGCCTTTACTTGGCGATCCAGGTGCGCATGTACTTGATGGTGTTTCAAGCTGTGAACCAATGGAGTCCGCTTCAGGATTGCGTTTGCGTTTCTGCGTTTTCACAACTCCATTCTCGGGCTGCAAAGTCTTGAGATGTCCAGCAGCATTCAGGCCTGAGGTGAGATTGGAAGGACCGGCCGCATCATGGTTTGCGAGGGCCGACATGGCGCGGTTGGGTAAAGATCCAAAGGAGCAGGGTTATTACTGGTGGATTGAAGCAAGGTCTACAGTCGTGCAGAAGTACCCGGAAGCGTGACCTGAAATTACTCGATCACTTACTTAGGAACACGCTACAGAGTAGCTTGTGTATATATACTACAACGACATATTGTGATCACTAAAGTTCACTTCCTAATGTTAGTCCTTAGGCTATATTCTAATGACCGTCCTGCATCCGTTTAATCTTTGGATATCTATATAGCACGAAATGGCATGATATGGCGCACAGCTGTCCTTAGTTACGATGGTATAGGATGCTGACCCCGTCAATATCATGTTGCGCCTCCTCTCGCGCTTGACCCCCTCCCTCTCGACGTGCCTCTAATTGAGCTTCCTCTCTGTGAAACTGAACCTCTTAAGCGCGATCCGGGTACTCCTCTAGTGCCTCTACTCGGTACACCTCTGCCTCTCCCGGTCGAGGCTGAAGCTGCATGAAAGAATAAAATACCAATTAGCACACCTCAGCAGCATATCCATGCAAAGTCCCACCTTTTCGTTCTGCCTCCGCTCGCAGGCGTGCTTCCTTTTCTTCGGCTTCTTGCTGTTCCCGTGCCAAACGTTCCTCCTCTTCCCGCATCCGCCGTTCTTCTGCTTCAGCTGCTTCACGTATTTCATCTTCATCCTATTCAAAATTATTATGGGACAGACAAAGTCAGCCTGCGTGCGTTTCTCCGGTTCTAAAGAAGCTGCATGAGGTCTGTCATGAAGAATCGCGCCACTTACGCGCTGAGGCTCCCAGGAACCATCAAGCAACAGATTCTGCGTATGCTCTGCCTGACTAAGGACTTTAGTATATGTATCGAGAAGATCATGCGTTTTCCCCATCGTTTGTTGGAAGCTCTACAACCGCAATAGTTAGACCAAAAGCCGGATTGGACATCGACAAAGTACCGTAAGACAGTTGACTTCATGAAGGGAAAGCTTCCAAGTCGGACATGTCAGACTCACCTCCATCTTCGGTACAGTGCGACTTATCGAAGCGATAGCATGTTCAAGAAGGGTATTCATTTTCGCAAGATCATCTCGTTCACGCGTTAATGCTTGTTGTCTGCGTTCTTCAGCTGACAGCGGCGGAACAGTTGGTAAATCATCATTGTTGTTGCCTTGCCCTGTTGGAGAATGTGTTTCCTCTGTACCATTAGATAACGAGCTTGTTGAGCCTGTTGTTGCGTATGCTGGTTCATGTAACTGCAGGCGCCCAAGCTCGCTTGAAGGCAATCGAGGCTCTTCTCCATTGACTTTGGACGGTCCAGCACGGCCGTACGCTATCTCAGCATCAGAATAGCTGTGTCGGACATTGGCTTGCTCTTCTGGGATGTCTGTATTTTGCGTCCCAGCTCCATCGAGATCCAGGGACTCGTCAAACAGATTGCGGGCGTTCATATGTCCTGCCGTACTTCCTAAACGCGTTGATCCTGACCCATTAGACCCGCCCTGAATTGATCCCTGGAGTCTAACGGAATCAGAATATATCGATTCGTCCATTGATGGTTGAAAACGGGAGCATTTCGCATCGTCCAGTCTGGCAGAATGGTAAAGATCACGTTTTGTTAGCGGCATTTGAGAAAGATCGGCTTTTTGAGGTAGCATCGGTTTATTATAATCTTTCAGACTTTATGAACATGGCTACATTTGAGATTTGTAAGGCAACAACGTTGTATCCGTCGTGGCTATTATCCAATCTTCGACTCGGTCTCCGTACGCGGGTACTGCGAATAGTCACAACAACAATCGTTCTTTCGTAAACCCCTTCCATGCTATACAAGCGTACTAGCTACTATTCCGACTGATATTGCCAACCCAGACAATATTGCCGGATCAGTGATTCTGAACTGATGCGCTGATGAAACAGCTATGTTGTGATTCGTTACAGCGACACTTGTGCGATTGCTCATACCTTTTGCGAGATCCGAAAGTTTGGCGAAACCCACCGCTCTTGGGTTCTCATACCTGAATATTGAATAGACGTTCTTCAAGAAGGTATCGCCAACTATCCAAGCTGGACCATCGTTCTGATCTGCTCTGTCTGCCGTTGTTGATCCCTCTTCTAATGAAAAGAATGCCCCCAAACACATTCCTTCCGCTGCTACTCGACCAAGGTTGAAATCCGAAGGGTGAATGTTCCAGATTGTATTGTTGAATGTGAAGGCAACCCTAACGGTGGTATTACAGGGGAACTGGAAATGAAAACAACAGTCAGTAGGGCAGAACCTTGCTACAACTTAAGCCGCATCGGTTAGCGGAAAATCGAGGCTTTCTCACTCACGTAATAGTAGCCTTTCCGCTTCGGGTCGTCGGAAGGTATCGAACCCGGTACTTGTGCGAATATAGCATCTACGGCGGATGTAGGTGCGCCAATGAGCGATGTGCCTGTATCAATAGCTACTCGATCTGAAGTGATGGCTAAGCTTGTATTCCCTATAGAGACGTCTTGCAGCGAGATCATCCAATATCCAGGATCATTTATGGCATTCCAGGATACGTCTAAGGAGGGAGGGGAGGGGCGGGGGGAGAGGGGGTTACAGGAAGAACACTGTCAGAAACGACCATAGATGGGAGTTAATGCCAAGTCTCTCACCTCCTGTATACAAGGTCTGATTCGCACTGCCAAAAGAGGCCACTCCACCAGGCATGACTTGCGTTTCTTCGCCGCCATCGTAATGTAGAAATCGGGTAAAAGCGAATCCCATTTCTTGATTTGTACCCAACCGTCCCGCTTTAGCCAAATTCTCCCACCAAGGCGTTGTCCTACTTTTTGAGATATTTTCGAATCCCAAACCCATAATGCCAGAGACGGGTCCAGCTAATAGACCTTCTGTTACATTCCTACACGAGCCAAATGTTTGGTTTGAAACACTATACCCTGCTAAAGTTACTGAATCTGATACTAATGTACCTGATGCCTCTCCTGATCCATAAGATATGCGGAATTCGTCCCCTATATTCCCAGTATTAATGCCAGCGGCAGTGTTGCCCCCTCGTACTGCGCTAGATGATGTACGTTGTAAAGCGGTACTAGACTCATTTGTCTGATAAAGCTGCGTCGTAGTGTCACATCCTGTGGCTTGAGAACAGCCGGAGCCCGCCAGCCAAAGATCTGCAGAGCCTGTATCCAGGATCACATTGAATGTGCCTGTTGCAGGGTGAGCGGTGGGCTTGTCAGTCTGAACTCTTTGGCATTCATCTACAATTCGACCTCCGAAACTGTGTAGACTCACGCGGTGGGGTGCCTACGGATACGGTGCCAAAGTACTGTGAGAACAGAAAAGCTTTCAGTATGAGACGATGATTTCGATCCCAAAGGAAAAGACCCACCTCTGTATCTGAGAAGAGATTGTGTAGCTCCTCGTGACCTTGTTGGTCGTTCTGTCTTTTGGCGTAAGGCGATAAGCTGTCCTCCGTAATTGAGGTTCTCCTGCGTGTCTTTCCTTTCCTGGCCTTATTCCCACCTTTATGCCGATCCTTCATCCTGCTAGCTTGTTCATCAGCCCATTTGAGCAAAGCTTCAGGATCGCGCCTTCTGCGAGACTGAGCAGCGTGATTCCTAGCAATCTGAACATGAGCGGATCCATCCTCGGTGCCTCCAGATGCTACCCTGTAGAGCGACGATTGCAATGATGAACTTGGAGCTGCTTGGACGGACGCGTTGAAATAGGACGGGGAGAGAAAGAGGAGAAAGTAGAGGTAGCGGAGGGAGATTGTTCTAGTATCTGCTTGTGTCATGATTTACAAGTACCCCGGGGAGGTATGGAGCTAGCGCGACTCGGCGAAAGACACGTCGACCAGGCCTAGCGAACGGGCGGTATGCAGACCCAGATTTCTCCTATGGTGGAAATGGAACTTGTCATGCGGCTTGCCGTCTCTTTGCTGCCTGTCCTATGAATTCGAGTCGAGCGATGTGAGGTGATCGGCGCTGTACGTGCAAGAACTCTTGGCCTTTCTAGTGACGGGCGAGGATATGGGTATCGCACGGATTGTGGACAGGAGAGCAGAAGGATGTCTGCAGTCCAGCCTGCTTTGAATGCGATGGCTCAGGCACAGAATGTCTGGCTGGGGCGATCCTGTCGTTGTTTCCCAATGCGCTATGTGTTTCGGTGCGAGTCGTGCTTTGTTCGGGCAGTGAACGCAAGACGTTCCGGAAGGACTACGAAGGGAGCTCCCTGTTGATTCGACTAGAGCGAAAGACAGGCGCGTCGTTGTTGGAATCGTTCAGAACCAATGTTGCTCCGGTTCTTGCCTTTTCTGCCCTCCTCCAGCAACGATAGATCCAATAGCCTTTCCACTTGTGCCACAAGAACTCAAGAAATCCAGCTTGTCAAGCCTGGCAGGGCGCCGAGTTTCCCGGACATTTCCAATCGAGAGTGAACTTGAAGTGCTTGTCTGACCAGCAAAAGCAGAGAGAGAACCAGCAGGAAGCCAGACAACAACAGGACAGCAGTCTAGTGCACCAGACCAGCTACTGCTCTATGCGCTGTCATGTCGCTGTCCTCCCGCTGCATGTCGTTGTTCTCTCTATCCAAGGCGCAGGCTTTGCGGTATTTCCTTGCTCGTCACGTTCCTCTTGGCTTGAAGCCGGACTTGCGACTTGGCCTGGCTTGCTGCCTTGCGAAGAGGCACGCAGGCGGACGAGGATCATACAGCATGTCGAGCAGAAGGATACAACCAGCTGTATCACATCGCATACTGCAGGCTCTACCTGCATGCAGCGGAAAATTTGTACTTGCAGCTTGAGGAGTGAAGAGGTACCCCCGCGCCGACCTGGATAATAATGCGGCAATAAGGGCCTATTTCGGTCAATTGGATGGTGGCGACTTGCAGATGACACAGTCACTATCTACACTTATAAAAACCGTTTGCATGCTACATAGTTTTTATTTCTAGGGTGTTGTGTCTTTTTGGACTCTATTCGATACTAACGACATGTAATGGGGCCCACAGAAGAGCTTCTCTCTTTCAGTTAATTCTCAGCCAGTACGACCGAAATGATCCGTCCATCCGCCATGATACCGCTATAAGCCAACACAGGCGTCAGCGCAGCCTCCTAAGCTATTGTCCTCATGCATATAAACTCACTCCATCTCTTCTACCGCCCGAGCGGCACTTGAAGGATCGGCAAATTCTACCAGTATATCTTCAGTCTGATGGCAACTGGGAGATGCGCAAGGGACAGCATAGGTTCGAACGATTTCCCCAAATTGTCCAAAGACAGCCTGAGAAGTGAGAAGGTCAGTGCGCATGTCCCAATATCATTGCATATGACAGGACATGTCAAGACAGGCATTTCCTTGATCAGGGGATTCGCAAAAGGAGGCGGGATCGGGCAGGCGCGAGACATGGATAGCTTACCCATTCGTCCCGAGGTGTAGTTCCTGGCTCCAGATGTCTCACACATACTCTTGACCTCGTATATCCTGATTCTCCCTTTCCCACTTCTGCAACATCCTCCTGAAGTTCTCCTTCTTCCAGCGTATCGTCTACGGATATGTGGTGCATGTCTTGTTCAGTAGCATACTCGAGGTTTCGCTTAAAGACAGGAGCTTCATATCGCTGATGTACACCTTTCAGATCAGAGACGTCCGCGTGGCCTCCAGGTGCAATACGTGCAGAAAGCGGCGGTACTGATAGTCTATCTGCTAGTAGAGTCTCGTCTTGTCTCGCAGCGGGATCACCATCAACATTGAGATTGAGAGCGTGTTTGGGAACTGAATCCTCTTCGTGATCAGTCGGAGTTACGTCAACAAAGGAGGGTCCACTGATGGGAGTTAGCCGCGAGCAGCCTTTGTTGAGCTCTCTGTGGACTCCGAAAGAAATATGCTGAGGACGCCTAGGTTCTCTGGAAAGGCACCCCCTTGCAGGTTTACCGACGGGCTCAGCTTTCAAGTCCTTTCCTTTGCTGTTTGAATCAAGCCTATAAGACTTAGTCCTAAACTCGTATCTGGAAGCCAGTGGCTGTGAGGGTGAAGATGAGGGCGGAGACTGAAATGCTAACCTGTTGAGCAGATTAGCAGACTGATTTGACAAGATAACAGTGCAATTAGTTTCTCTTCTTGTCAAATCCCAGTGATTATCCACGTAATATGGCAGCCACTCACATTGTGAGAGCTTTGACCCCTTCCAGCTGATTGCTCTTCGGTTGAAGTGGCCGCAATGCGGTTTAGGATGCTGTAAGGAGGTATGTACGTGTCCATCTCTGTGTTTTTGTAGTAGTGGTTCCTTGCTGGTTTTGCGTAAGTGCCCATAGTCTGGTGCGTAGTAGTTGGAAGCCCCGCTGAGGTATAGGAGCGTATAGAGCAAAAGAGAGCGGCGAGGTGGAGAGATGGCTACAGGTAACTCTGGTGTGATCAGGAAGACAAGTCAGGGATAAGAGAATTACGTTACGGTAAGAGGAATAAACCAGGACATCCCCTCAATGTTGTTTGCTTTTCTTGGTCACTCCGCTTTTGTGATCTCAGCAGCTCGGCGGGTCTGGTTTGTCGGACAGGCACCGCTTCATCACCATGTACGACGCCTCATAGACCTCGGCAAACAACATGTGCTCAACGATCACACGACTGTAGCCTCTGCATTGCTCATATGGTCTGGCAGACCTTCTGTTTATTTCGCCAAAAGGGGTTACTTTTGCAGGCGGGAACTCTAGCTGGCACTCTAAGCGTCTTTCAGATCAGCTCCTTCAAGCATGCATGGCATGTGTTCAGCAGTCACATATCGTGTATGGTGCTTTGTGAGCTTTATAAATGGAGTCACGTTAAAGGCCAGGATACAAATGGCCATGCATGGTCTCGCGGCATCATCTGTGTCAATGCACAATCGTGCGAGCGATGCGAATAGCCCAGCCCATGCCTCTTAAGTTCTTAACACCTTTCGCACCCGATATCCAATCTTCACCGTCTTCATCTTGAATGCTATGATCTATAACAGAGTGAGACACGGAAACCGAGCCTCCGCTTCGAAGACGATCGAGAACGCTTATCATGGTGGCGCAAAAATGGCAGTGTTTAGGTAAAGGAGGATGATATGCTTGTCGAGTGTATCGGATATATTACTGAAAGTGGTCTTCACGCCACAGCAGGTCTCATGTCAGGCCTAGTCAATGAGCCGGCCCCACTTGATGTGTTCGCCACTATTTCGCACAGCGCTGCCCGCAAGGTGCCTAGGTAGCTTCTTTCTGTCTTTCAGTTATCCAAGATCAACCAGAGCTTCTTTCATATATAGTACATCAGCAATCATGAGCGTTGACGACGGACACTACAGACCTACCTACAATGACATTCACGTATGTTTCAGTGCTCGCGGGAGGCTGATCCCATGAAAGCTGATTTTTTTTCGAACACACACCGCGGCCTATCCTTGCATATCCGTTTGCTGGCATTGCTTGGATGCTAACTTACCACACCTGCAGAAATTGATTAGAGGTAGTGCCCAGAAGATCAGAGATGAATTCAAGTCAGTAGCTTTCGCCTTTCGAAGTCCCCTCGTTAGCTTCGAAGAATGCAGGTGATTGACGCTCTTCCCGATCATTGCTCGAAATACCACCCTTCTCCGACGCGACTCGCATACGAATTGCGGTACATTTGGCAAACATCCATGAACTGCCCAAAACATTCGTACATCTCATCCTCATCATGACAAACCTGACGGTCAACTCGCTTCAGGCCAGATCTTTTCGTAGTGCGTGAAGAGCTGGATCTTTCATATACCATTCAGAAATCTAGAATGAATGCTAATGTGGCTATCGTTATCATCTTTCTTCTCTTGTCGGTCTATTTGGTGCCTTTCTAGGCTATCGGAGGAGGAGGCTTCTACCCGGCAAGAGTAATGCGTACATTCTGCAAAACACCAGGAAAGAAGAACATCCCTATTCAAGCTATTGGATTGTCATTGTATGAAGAAATGGGTACCGAAGATTCAACTCAGGAGAAGCTAGGTAAAGAAATCGTCAGAACTCAATGGTTGGATTTCTCTACGTTGGGTAAAATGTCACTCCTTGGTAGAAGAGTTTTGATTGTCGTGAGTTTTCATGGTTCCACCCACACTTCTCGCGATGACTCTCCTTCCCAAGAGAAGTTCTGAAACTGAGCCGCCGTGCGCGAGCTATTGCTGCCTACTGACCCTTGTCGATGCTTGATGGTCTATAGGACGAAGTTGACGACACGAGGACCACATTGTCGTACGCAATTGGAGAGCTACAGAGAGATCTCGAGAAACAGGTGAGGTCACCTTCCAGAACGCACTATGGGTCCGACATGTCAAGAGCTACAAACTGAAAAATGCTGCCTTCCCGTTCTTCATTTCAAAGCTCTCCGCATTACCTGAAGAAAAGCGGAAAAGCATTCCCAAGACGGAGTTTGCTATTTTCGTCGGTATGTTCCCATTATGGTTCTGTTCCTAGACCTTTTTTCGTCGCGAGAACGGTGTTAATTTGCTCAATAACCTATCGATACAGTCCACAATAAGCTCAAGCCAAAAGCAGCTTCGATACCCGACGATGTCATGTACTTTGCAGGCGAAGAACTAGGCGATGTCTGGGTAGATTATCGTGAGTTCTGGCTCCCCGAAGCTGGTCTTTCTTAATCGCCCTCCAATAACTGACTTCCTCCCCTGAACCGACTTTTTTCGCAGCCTGGGAGATGCTTGATATCGACCAGCATGATGAGATTAGCGCCCAGCAAAAGAAACTGCGCGAGGAGAAGAAGCAATAGAGCTGGAATATATCCTCGCTCTGATTTTCGACTGTACCATGATGAGCATTTCACCCAGACGTACAAAGATTGCGCCCATTTACTCATGACAGTACTGCAATAATGAGAGGACAGAATGTGACTTCTCTGACTTTGTGATTGCAAGGCATGCATACATGCGTCAATGGAGATGGACGACATATTCCGCTTCTCAGCAAACTTGCTTTGGGCCTCTAAGGAGGAACTTTGGAGCGCTTGCCATTCTTCCGGTGCCGCTTAAGTAGCTCTCGTTGAGAAACAGTAGCCCCATGTCGCAAGGAGGAACAGAGAACGTTTGTTTGACGTAGTGAGGATATGCTATCGACTCCCAAGCCTGTCAGACCGAATTCACCCGGCTGCTGGTCCGCGCGCCACCTAATTGCCCGCTGCACGAGGGTGATCGCAGGTAGAAGACCGCCGACAAGCAGAGCAAGACCAGGCTCCGGATTCGATAGAACCGGCTGGCAGTCCTAATCTAATATACGGCCAAGATAGACGGTAAGCCGGGCCTTGATCACCAGCTAATCCATGCACGACGATTGGGAGCTGATGACAAGCTCTGATCTAATCAGCTTGAAACTTGACGGGCAAAAGGTCGACTGCGATCTCGAATCGTGAAGGCTTTCGGACAGGGTGCACCTACTCCGGGTCGATAAGATAACGTCAAGAGCTGGCTAGCCAGCAAGCTGATATCATGGCTGAAGAAGAGGTTGACTATGAGTCTCTGGGTTCCGCTGCGCCCAGTCAGTGTTTTGTGTCTTGATTGCAGCTTCGGGCTCGTGGTTTTCTTGCGCAGTTACAGCATAAGAAGCACGGGCTTGCAAGCAAAGTATATGGGCTATCGCTGACGAAGATTCTATTTCGTCCTCCACTGCCTATCTACTATCCTGCATGCCTTCACCTTCTGCGATCCTGAACCATCAAACTCCTATCCGCTTGCTCTCACAATGTCATCCCTCGAACAGTCGGTGTCAGTATGCTCGCAGGCTCCCTAGCTGGTATCACAGAGCATGCAGTCATATTCCCAGTGGATAGTATCAAAGTCAGTCATGATCAAGACTACGTGCTTGTTAATGTCTGCTGTCCGCTGATCTCCCTACCTCTGCTCACCCATCGAAATTCTGCTCGCAAATGCTACAATCGTCACCATACACAATGCTTGCATATAAACTGCTGGCGAATAGACAAGAATGCAAGTATTCACGACACAACCAGCAGCAGTATATACCGGCATGACAAATGCTTTCTCAAGGGTAGTCAGTACAGAAGGAGCTTCACGTTTATGGCGTGGAGTATGGAGTGTCATTCTGGGTGCAGGACCTGCGCATGCAGTTTACTTTGGAACATATGAAGCAGTCAAGGATTTTGCTGGAGGCAATAGAGCTGGTCATCAAGTCGGAGCTACAGGTGCGTTGACGTTCATACCCATTCTTTCGGTATTCCCGCTGCCGGTAGAGTCCTCTTGGCTTCTGCTGCGCGAGGAAGATCCACCCGGCTCAACTGTGGCTGATCGGGCATGCGGCCACTTTTTGTCTTTCGCCATGGACATCGTAAACGCTACTGGATATACAGCTATCGCAGGAGCTTCGGCTACGATAGCGTCAGACGCGTTGATGAATCCTTTCGATGGTAAGTCGGGCTATCAGCCCATATACCCAATTGTGGCGAGCCAAGCTGAGGCTGCTTTATCTTCGACGCAATAGTCATCAAGCAACGCATGCAAGTGCACGGTTCAGAATATAGAACAGTAGCAGATTGCGCGAGAGGGGTGTACCAGAAGGAAGGTCTACGAGCATTTTATCTTTCCTATCCTACGACGCTCGTCATGACAGTCCCATTCACCGCCGTTCAATTCTCAACGTACGAAGTCGTCAAATCACTCTTGAACCCTACGAACATATATTCACCTATGACGCACGTGCTAGCTGGTGCGGTAGCAGGAGGTGTAGGAGGTGCGGTGACTACACCACTGGATGTGGCCAAAACGCTTCTGCAAACAAGAGGATCAAGTACAGACCATGAAATCCGGAATGCAAGAGGGCTTTCCGACGCCTTCTCAATCATTTGGAGACGGCACGGTGCAAGGGGATTTGCAAGGGGTTTGACACCAAGAGTTCTCACTTTCATGCCTTCGAATGCTTTGAGTTGGTAAGTCGCTGTTTTCGGAAGGGCGGATGTGGGCCATAGCGGGGAACAAGAGCTGCCAGGCTAATCCATGCATACATGTTGTCTTGTGCAGGGTCACATACGAAGGCTTCAAAATGCTCTTCTCTTACGATGACAAGTCAGATTCACCGCCGCCGTTGATCCAGGCTGGCATGTAGCGACGAGGCCACCATGACACTTCACAATCAGAACGGGAATACCTTAACCCCCATCTCTAGCGAATAGCGGAAAAGGGAGAGGGACGGACAAGTATGAAAGGTTGAATGTGTCAAGTCCCCTACTTCTTCCCCGTCTTGTCTGTCGTTCTTTGTGCCTCTCCCCGACGCATTCTCATGATACCCTCCCTCTGAACCTGATACGAAAATGCAATGCGCCGGCGGGGCAGATGCAGTGCCTTTCGCCTTGCGGTGCTCTCATCGTAAGGCGAGGAGGTTGTCGTAGTCCGGCAAGGGGCAAGGTCTCTTCCGTCAGACTTGCCAGTACCAACATTGTGAAAGCTAGAAAGTAAATCGCGTTCCTGTCCGGGACATTAGACTGTATATGAGACTCTGTAACAGTATTATAAATCACAGCTGTCGGTTGGCAGAAGCATCCAGCTGCTGTCCCATGGTTTGCCTCGCTGTCGAAAGTGATCACGGCACTCCCCCTAATTCCGTTGCCGCGCTCGTTCGCACCATGGATGTTGGCTTCTTCTCAGACGAAGAGCAGCACAGTCACGACATCTACCTCCCGCCGCGTGGTCAGGACGTACAGTGCTGCTGCCTGGCTGAGGTCGGACCGCAAGGATGCCCATTCGGCAGCTGGACTGTGAGTCGGCTTCGGTGTGGTGTCGCCTTGCGCGGGCAGCGTGATAGCATATACAGCGAGCCTAGCACGAAGGAACAGGCCAGACCAACAATGCAAAAGCTGACAGCGCACCTCCATCACCTTGCTCATGCCCCACAGTCGTCCTCCAGGGCAAGAAGCTGGTGCACGATGCCCCGCTCTCTGCGCTGAACAATACGCGACTCGGCATCGATGCCAATGTCTACGTACGACGGCTGCTTTCGTCGCCTGATACGAGGGAGCCCTTCGTAGCTGCCATGGGAGGTGTTCCATTGGCATTGGAAGAGCACATCAAGACGGATATGCGCTCGCTAGAGCGCCATGGCATCAAGCCCATCATTGTCTTCAGCGGTCTGCCTCCAGCACGAAAGGATAGCAATGGACGGCCGAACCTCGTCAACCCGGCCGAAGAAGTGAAAGCGAAACAAAGACAGCTGGGTTGGGAGCATTATGAGAAATCAAGAAATGATCAGGCTGTACAGGCTTTTGGCCAGGTTCAGCTGAATGTCGAAGATGTATTGAGGGTTGTGCACCGGGCGTTCATGGTCAGAAAGACCGAACTCCTAGTGGCGCCCTATCTAGCTTGGGCGCAGGTGAGGCATCACAATTGGGCCGTATAGACATACGCGTACTTGGTGGGGACATGCTAAGGCCTCTTCGCCCTTGTCTGATCCCAGCTGGCCTGCCTCGAGAGATCACCAAAGGCATATACCCATGCAACCTGGTCAACCACCGAGTTCCTCTTATTCGACGGAGTTGACCGACTCATCACCAACATAGATCTAAAATCAGGGACCTTTCAATTCATTTCCAAAGCAGAAATAGTGCAGGAGCTTTCTTTGACATTTGATCAATTCCAAGATTTGGGAATCTTGGCAGGATTCCAAGATTCACCTTCTATACCTATACCCGAATGGTCATTTAAAGCAGTCTTGGACTTGATTCAACGATACAGAAATGGACCTGCTGCAATTTCAGCTGCTTATACCGAATTCCCACATCTCCAACAATCAGGCTATACAGATACGTTTGCTAGATCAAAGGTGATGATCAAGTTCTCCCTTATACTACATGCGGACGATGGAAGAGTCATGCCTCTCCCTTTGGCGCTACCACCTTCTTCAAATCTCCCCGCTATAACAGGCGCAGACGTACCAAACGACATTCAGGAGGTCTTCTCATACAGATTGCCAGATGAAGTGTACTTTCAGCTATTCAGAGGGTTGATCTCGCCTCGTCTGCTAGGAGCACTCACGTCCGGATATTGGGTAGAACACCCACCGCTGTGTGGAGGAGAATCAGACGAATACAGAAGGTTTCTGAAAGATATCATCACGGAACATCCGGCTTCTCCCAGATGCACAGCACTTGCCTTGCTAGCTACTCCACTTAACGCATTCTGGCGGACGAGACAGGTTTACGCTAGCTATTACTTTGATCCGAACAATGCACATCCGATACCCCATAATGGACAAGGTGCTGTGAAGTCACTGGAGAGGATGATGTGGTGGAATGTTCCCGCTCCGGTTATAGAGGAGGAACTGCGCCGGCAGAAGGTAGGCTGACGACAAAGCTCACTTTGTAGTCCTGTATAGTGTACATTTTTGTGACACTACTGACCCCGCAAATTCAGTCCTCTACCATCGATATTAGACTGTGTCTAGGAGCGGTTTCGGACGGCGCCAACTATGCAGCAAGAACGAGGGTGCTGAAGAACCCAGAACGCTTACTTGACAAGAAGGACGAGGTCGTCGCAAACACGTTATGGCGTTTCCTGGAGTTGAGGGGGTGAGCTTGCTTCCACGCCTTGTGAGAAGTTGGCAAATATGCTTAAGAGGATTTGCATCATCTCCCTTTTTAGCTTTATTTCGTCATCTCATACCCCTACACCTAATGGCAAAGCATTATACACAGCATTAACAGCGTCACGGATCAATGATAAATTCCAAGAACCTCTTTATCTTGCAATTGAACTTATTCGAGCTGGCGTACTCCATTCTGGCAAGTTTGGCAATCGAACATGGAGCGGAGGACCAAATCTAGGAGACGATAGTGACAAGACGAATGCAATGCTTGTAATGAGGGTATTGTCGATCGTACCCTTGAATTTCAAGACGGAACCGTGGTCAGGACCGGTATCAAGATCTTTATTGGTCTTCAACTCGTTCTTGAGAACTTTGAGCAGATCGTTGAGATCGTTATTGGAGGCCACTACTGTCAATATGTTACTGCAAGGAGATGCAAAAAGATCGAGAGAAGATTATTTGGAAGTTTCACTTAGCTTACCTTTTAAGTGTGATACAAATACTGGAATGGGCATTCTATGGAAGGGATGGTGTGATGCTTGTTCTCATATTGGTTCACAAATGGGTTTGGGGACGAGAGAAGATTTAGGTGGATTCGCTTCTCATCATCATCCTCAGCAGCAGCAGCAGCAACAACAACAACAACAAGGTCAAGAATCATCATCATCAGTTGATGGTAACACTCCTGCTATGAGTGAAGAAAAGAAACAGTCGCTTGAACAAGTTAAAGCTGCTGTCAGTGGTATGCTCGATGGCGCTTTTGGAAATGTGAGGGATGTAAGACACGAACTTGCTAGGGGAGTTAGATTCTGGGATGTCGTCATTGTGGCTACAAGGACTTTACATGAAGAAGGAAGTTTACATGAGGATCTCTACCAGCAGTTTGAGAGCGCGAACAGGTAAGTCTCCGAAGAGAGTTCTCCATTTAGCTAATCTCACAAAGGCAATTGTGCTGATGACATCTTTGTTCCTGTCATGCAGATGGCTAGAATCCTTCAGACCATAGCAAAAAGTCCATCGCTTGCAGTTGTGCTTTACATGCGCCATTGTGCGACTGCAATATCACATCGCATATCCGGGGTCTTTTGTTGCAGGACAAGGGAGATCTGCGCCGTCCAGGACGTAGACTGATTGTTCGGAGGTCCCGTCTTGTCCTTCCAAGGAACATGCTATCGGTCGTTCAACGTACTAACGCTGGCGAGCACAGACTCGGTTGCACTTTTCTTACATCAACGAGCATTCATGGCCATTTAGCTTGTTATGAAACGCGCATAATTTGGTCATCCATCATCTCTCGCTTCCCGCTTTCCCTGTACAGCAGGTGGAATATAGGCAAGACGCGTCTTGCCATAAACTGCTTCAACTGGGAGTTTCCGATCGAAGCCCACCCTCCAGTGCCTTTATCATGCACCAAGAATGCCATAAATCAATGGTCCCGAAAAGGTAGAAAAGCTGGCTGATCAACTATCGTCGAGTGAAGCTTGCTACTATTTATTTATTGTTTGCTCTCATATACTTATCAAGATCAGGAAGCATGCAAGCAATGGCATCCCTGACACTCATCATGTCCAGGTTGATTATGTTACACGATACGCCTTCTATGGTAGCGGACTGTGTATACTGTAGTTGTGGTCCATGTTTGCTCGGTGATCTCCGGCAGCACTCCGGTGTGTCCACGCTCCGGAGCCCTGCCGCATCCATCGCATCCGTCCATCAAAACAGCGCCTGTGCTTGTTTGTCAATAGAGAGCAACAGACAGGAGCGATTGCTGGGCTGACAGCGGGTGGAGGTTGGCCGCCGGAGAGCAGTGGATGATGCTTATGATGCTGCATGTAGTAGTTGCAATGAGATGGAATCAGCATGCCTGCATAGATTGCCTGCGATGCTCCGATGGGCTGCATGCCTCGCTTTATTGGGCAGCAGTGGAGCTGGGAATCGCAATGGCGCGCATTCCGCCGTGCGAGATGGCGATGATGGCATTGCAGCATGTAATGTAGTCCTGACCAGCCAGCATCTCCATCCACTGCTTGCCAGGCTTGCCCATTCGCAGCCTTCAACCAGCTAAACCACCACCCATCCACCGTCCCGTGTGTGATTATCGTGTCTGCTGCAGGCGTTCTTCTGCTCTGCTTCACATCCCCCGCCGGAACACCAACACTCCAAGCAGGTGTGCCGACACACACTGTGCCCATCCCAACCTCGCTGTGCTGCTCCTTCCACGCGCGTCCATCCCATCCGCGCCGACGGCTGCAGCGGTGGTTTTTGCACTGCTGGCTTGCTGAATCCGGCAAGGCGGCAGCCTGTTGAGGCAAAGCACGCGGACAGGGCACCAACCTGGTAAGCCTTTGACAGCATAATCGTGCTGCAACATACACGCCTGCTGGGCTCTACTCACGCCGACCTGCTGCAGCCAGTTCCGCCAGCCCATTCTTGCTGCTCGCCTCCGCTGGACGCGTACAGACAGGTCACGCTCTTCCGCAAAGGTGAGTCGGCACAGACGGGCGGATCAAGCTCGCCAGGGCTGCGCAGGCTGACGAGGACCTGCATGTATCGTAACTGTCATCACACCTCGCCGTCCCTCCGATGTCCACCCTCGTCGCTTCCCGATGCCACCGCCGCGAACAAGAATCAACGCCAGTATCAAAGCAAGCAAAGAGAGACTGTGAGAAGCAGGACAGAGGCAGCGCGCACTTTCGATGCGCCGTACAGGCACCCGTGATAGTGTCCCATCCACACCGGCGCATCACCCGTCCACGCCGTCTGGCCCCTCCGCCCTGAAGAGCTGCTTCCCTGCGCGGGAGAAACGTCATTCAAGCTTCAGAGATCCACTGACGCGCGAACCACCGACGCTGCATACACAGCAGCCCGCGAACCCGGTGGATAGGGAATTTGTCAACAGCCATCACCAGCCGGGAGAGACACAGCTCGAGAACACGTCCTGCATAAAGGACTCCGCTGCCCCTGCGGCCTCGCCCCTGGAATCGCCAAACACTCTCTGCGGCGACCAGCTTCGTCCGGAGATCACGCGCCCGGACAGAGGCCAAACCAGCACGAGTGCAAGAGCATTCGTGCATTCCATTTCCACTGCGTCGCTTGTGTCCAATACACCCTCCTCGCCGCCATCGCTGAGCGCTTCGACGACCCCTTCATCAGCCATATCTACTCTGTCGGCTCTGCCCGAATCACCGACTTCACCCTGCCCCTCTGAATCTTCGTATCTGTCCTTGCTATCCAATTCAACACTCTCTTCACCTGCTCAGGTTTCGTTCCCTTGTATTCAAAGTGGCAGTGGTGCTACCTCCAGGAAAGCCAAAATGACTTCCTCGACTACTGTCACGACTGGAACAACGGAGAATAGCAATAAGAGAAGTAACACTCATACGCGCAGTACAAGCAACGGAAGTACTTCGAGTGCTGGCGGAGGTGGTGCTAGTACTGCTGCCGAAGGCAGTTCGCTCTTGCTAGCTTCTTCGACGGGATCGAACGCGTCGACTTCGAACAGAAGGAGCGGGAGAAAATCGGCAACTCCCTCTGCTCTAAATACACAGGCTGCGAATAGCTCTTCTTCTAATTCCGCAGCGCCAGCTTCATCGTCGAATGCACCTACTTCAACATCGTCCTCAGGGAAAGAGAAGGCTCTTAGCTCTGCCCTATCAGGATTGTTGAGCCCTACTTCCGCTCAAAGCCTTACATCAGCTCAACAGAGCGCTCTGGAAAGAGCTTTGGCCGCTGGCATCTCACGAGACGAATTCGAGAAGACTAGAGCTAGTGTCGTCTCTATGCTTAGAGGTCAGGCGGCTGCTTCTTCTTCTTCTTCTGCGTCTGCTAGGACCGCATCAAAGGAAAGAAGTGCGACGCCTCAACCTCCTCCTGCTATTACACTTGATGCTTCTGCAAATACTGCTACTAGTGCGGATAACTCGCTGCTGTATGGTCTTGGTGCTTCTGAAACTGGGCAAGAGGATGAAAGTGCAGTACAAATGAAAGAGCCAAAAACATCAAGCGACGGCTTGCCTAAGCTTTCTATCTCGACGGCATCTTCAGCAAGAAACAATACAAACCAAGCAGGGTCAGGGTCAACGAGGAGTGCGAAAACGTCGGGGTCTAGTACTACAACTAGCAATGGCGGCTCAGTATCGTCATCGACAGCATCATTATTATCAGCTTCTACCTCATCGCGTACTGGTATCTCGGAGTTTGGTCACTCGACCGCTCCCTCAACTGCTGCTTCTACTTTGAGAACTTCCGTATCATCTTCTAATACAGAAGAAGGACACAATCATCGAGACTCCCCTGCTACTTCTGAAGATGGAGGGGATGGCGATCATGCTGAAAGCAAGAGTATGGCCGTTGATGACATCGTTGAGCAGGGAGAGGTGAAGGATCATCAATCGCGGAGGCAGCAGACTCCGCCCAAACATACGGACGCTACATTATCTTCCTCGTCATCAAAACCCCAAGAGGACGTGAATATGCTATCCAATTCTTCTCTCATCATGGATAGGTCGAGAAGCTTGACAGGATTAGATGAAGATGAAGAGGATAGCTCGTTTAGTGCTGCTACTGCTGCCGCCGCTGCTTTGGGAATGTTGGCTTCCTCGCCGGTGAAAGTGGTGGAAAGAGGCGCTTCATCGCTAACTCAGTTTGCCAACAATAACAACAATAGCAAAACAAACAATTCGACGCAAATACCATTTATGAATGGAGCAAGTGGAATGTTCTCACAGCATCGAAGCGGTGGTGGATTTGTCTCATCCTCATCGCCTCCTTTATTACACAATGGAGGGAATACCCACTTGGCGAATACCCTAGGCCAGGGACTCGTCCCATCTTCATCAAGTGGCGCCCTTCATCTCTACTCGTCGCCTGGTGCTCGCTCACCTTCATCTAGATCTCCATCAAACATGAAGAATGATAGCAGTGGTGACTTGTCAGCTGAGGGACTCGTTGCTGCGGTTGCGCTTGGAGAGGGATCGATAGCTAGCAGAGGCGGGTTGACAGCAGGACTAGGTGAAAGCAGTAGAATGTCATCCACTACTCCTGTTAGAACAAGGTTGGAAGATATTGCCCTGAAGAGTTCAGCTCAGATTAGGAGGCAGAGAGAGATATTAGGCCTAGGCGAAGAGGAAATGATGGACCTCGATACGGATGCTAGGCATGAAAATGCGTTGCTCAGAGGAGCTTTTGGAGATGAAGATGAAGACAGAGAACATGATGATAGTGCCGCTGTCGTAGCAGAAGATGCGCCTCGGAGGAGACAGTCTTCTAGAAGAAGTGTCAGAGCAACCAGCAGGAAAACGGAACCTGCTGCATCTCCCTCTCACGAACCTGACTCTGGGAATGTACTCCTTGCTGGTGGTTTGGCCCCCGCTTTTTCCTATCCTAACTTTTCTTCGACATCCTCTACTTCTACAAACCGAAAAGTAAGCCGCTCGCCTTCAAGACCTACTTCTACGAACAGCAGTCGTGAGAGTCGATCGTCAAGGCAAACTTCAAGGGGAATGATAGTACCACCACAACACAGTCCTGCTAAATTAGGATCTCCCCAATTACCGTCTTTGTCACACCAGGTTGCCCCACTATCCTCTTCATCTGGTACTGCCTCAACATCAAGAAGAAGAGCAGGTCACCACCATCATCGAAGACTTTCCTCTTATGGAATGTCTGGAATGCTGGACCGTTTTATGGAATCGAATTACTCACCTAAAGCTTCCCAAATTGCTAAATTTGAAGAAGCGGTCAGAAGAGCTAGTCCTGAACGTTCTTCTATGGGTCCTGTTCCATCTTCTTCCACTGCCTCTTATGATACGGATAGAACACTTACGCATCATCATCAAGCCCTTTCTGGAAATCAAGATCATCAACAGGAGGAAGAAGACGATGATGAGGATGTATATTACGAAGAGGTCGATGACGATGATGATAATAGGAATAGGGAGGATGTGACTATTCAATCTACGCCGCGTACCCATATGGACAAAAGCCGGCTGCTAAGGGTGAGTGACAACATAAGGGAATTGGACCACGTGCGCTTTTTTCGGAACATATATACTGATGCTTCCTTCCTTCGTCGCCCAAATTGACATTAGTCCGCCGGCAACGATCTACCTAGCCCGTTACTGCAACAGATTCGCCTGCTAAGTGATGCAGACCATTCTCCCCATTCGGGTGCAGAACGGTCACACCAGGAAAGAGAAACGCCTCGAATATCTCGTGGTCCTGCCGGCTATAGCGCTAGGCAGGAACTAGGTCTAGCGAGCGGACATGGCTCTTCTTCAGAGTTCGGTAGTGCCAGAAAACGCAAAGCCTCTTATGACCTGCAATCACCTCGTCATTTGGTACGAAACGTGCATACTTCGGCCACACCGGAGGAGGAGGAGGACGAGGAGGAAGATCAAGGGACGGGACGACACTCGCGTGTTGCAGCCTTCCCTCCCCCTCCTTTCCCTAATTCCGAACGCTCGCAAGCTAGGTTCCACGAAAGGGTCTCGGCTGGTCATCCCAGTTCAGCAGGCTTATTCGATGGACCCACACCTTCTCACTCGCAGTCCTCTTCCCAATCATCAGCTGGAAATTACCGTCTCTCACAATCTCAACCTCGCTCCTCACATCATGCCCCTCGCCAGGCATATGCTCAAGCGCATCATCATTACCCACACTCGCAACATCAGCATTCGAGGCATTATATCCAAGAACATCAGGCCCCTCCTCCATATTATGGCATTGCTGCTCAACAACATCCACCTAGTTCAGGCGAGCGTCAACCTCCCGTGCACTATCAACAGTATCCCGGACATGGAAACGGAGTTGATGAGCTGTCGCAATACGCTCTCGCACCACCTCGTCCACCTTCCCATGGTCACCTGTCGCAGGCCATGCACAGCTCGCACGTGAGCCGGCCAGAAAGCGTCTCTTCTGACTACATTCCAAACCAGCGGGAAGTGAAGAAGAAGGAAAAAGCAATGAAAAAAGCGCAGGGACCTCTCCGTCGCGAACGCAACGAGTCTGTGCCCTCCTCTACTGCTTCTGGACCTGCTGCAGCTGCTTCAGCTTCCACTCCAGGTGCTCCCGGTGTATCTACGCTGGACAACTTTGTGCCTGCCAACGTTCAGGTGGGCCAGTATGACGAGAAGACCAAGCCCCCTTTTTCGTATGCTGCTCTTATTGGACAAGCCATCTTTTCGACTCCGAATCGAAGGATGTCACTTGCGGATATCTATACGTACATCATGACGCTGTATCCTTTCTATCGGAAACAAGATGCGGGGTGGCAGAATTCCATACGGCATAATCTGTCCTTGAATGAGTGTTTCGTCAAAACCCAACGTGGACCCGACGAGCCGGGTAAAGGTTGCTTGTGGAGTATTCTTGCAGGCACAGAAGAGCAGTTTACGGGCGGTAATTTC
The DNA here is from genome assembly GCA_001599955.1 of Cystobasidium pallidum. Taxonomy (NCBI): domain Eukaryota; kingdom Fungi; phylum Basidiomycota; class Cystobasidiomycetes; order Cystobasidiales; family Cystobasidiaceae; genus Cystobasidium; species Cystobasidium pallidum. Next base: position 1,410,108 of record BCIL01000005.1, read on the forward strand.
TACAAGAAAGGCAAGGTTCCGAAATCCGCCTTGAAGCAGGGGGGTAGCGAGGGAGGCGAAGGCGGTTCGTCCGTTGCGCCATCAAGTCATGATGAGAGCATCAAACGCAAGAAAGCGAACAGCGTTGCGAGCGCTACGGAGACAATGTCCGTGATGAGTGCTGATGATTCCTATGATACACAAAGCGCCAATTCGTATTCCTACGCTTCGCATGATTCCAGCATGATGCAATCTCATGCTTATCCGGAACAACATCCACGGCAGGTTCGTCAATTTGCTCAACACCCCGCTTATGGTCATCAAGGCTATCCCGCTACGTACCAGCAGGCTGCTCTGCTACCTCACGGGCCGTCCTCGCTCAGACAGAAGCAGCAGCTACACTACAGCGATGATGTAGAACAGGAGGATGTCTATGACGAAGAAGACGATTCCTTCGACATGGATGATCCACCTGCTAGGTACTCTAGGCCTGAACAGCCCCAACCACCTTCAGCGCAACAACAGCAGCAACAGCATCGCCCCAGACTCGTAGTCAAACAGCCTACGGCGGTAAGTTGCTACATTACATAATCGCGCATGCATTTGGCTGATCCAACTCATTATGATGGCTTCATAGGTTGCTGCGGAAAGACTCGAACGTCCACCAAAGCGCGAGTCCAGTCCAGACGGCGAGGCGGAGGAAATGTCGAGAGCACCTACAGACTATGGTCACAGTGATGTCTTCGACGCTGGACCTGAACCTGCTGAGCAAAGCTTCTCCAATTCGGATCGCTCAGGTTCATTGGAGCCAGCAAAGAAACAGCAACCTATCGCGCATACTAGTCCAGTCAGACGAGGGCTTCATGACAGGCAGCGTGCCCTACTTACTTCACCGCCTATCATGTCATCTCCGCCTACGAATGTCTTTGCTCGCATGTCACAGCCGTATCAGCCTTTGAGGACAGCGTTCAACCTGCCTTCGTCCAGTGCTCATGCCGAAGCGCTCATGAGTTCGCCTCCTCCGTCATCCGGGATTATGCCTTCTGATCTGCGCATGAGGCGCTTGCCGCCTCCCACCCCTCGAAGAGCATCGGCCGACGGAGAAGATCATCCTGGAAGCCATATTTTCTTGCCTGCTCCGAATATCAAGCCAGGAAAAGCCAGCTTTGGGAAGAATACAGGCGAAGGCGAGGATGTCAAGCCGACTCTCCCACCGATTCATATGATGTCGCCTGCATCGGCTCTGGCCCTCAATACTCAGTCGCCAATCTCGTCTGTCCGAGGTTCTGCTACACAGCATCGATCAAGTTCGCCTTCGCCGAAATCGTCATCGCAAGCATCCTCTTCGGCGAACAGCATCACCAGATCACCTACGCTGAACAAGTCGAAGCACTTGCAATCTTCGGAAGTTTTCAAGACGCCCGATCGTTTCGCAGCGCCCTCGTCGCGCTCTATTTCTAGCCCGCACAAGCTCGCTCACCTCGCAAATAACAATGCTTCAAAAGCTCTTCAGTCTCTACAGACTCCCAAGCTGGGAACTTCACGGGCTGGACATGGTCTCGTTACTCCAGGCGGATACTATGATCCATACGAGTATGGGGCTGTTCTTGATGAGGAGCTTGATCGAATGATGGCCACAAATAAAGAAGATGGCGGTCGGAGCGACAGAAGGCCACTTCCATTCCCTTCTCCGGTCGATAGAACGCCAAAGTGGCAGCCTTGGTCACCTTGGTGATCATTCATACCTCGTATTGCGCTGCTGGCGCAGCAATAACTACCATGCTTCATCTCACTTAGTACATTTCCATTCTCATCAGTCAGTGCGCTTGTGACATCAAACGGCCATCGAGATGAATAGTATGCTCATGCTTAGTCTGTACAAATCAACTGCTAGTGTCGCTTAGCTTTCCCCGCCTTTTTGCTGTTTAGTCGCTTTTCTTAGTATCCTGTTCCTTTTCCTACCGCCATATTTAAACGACATAACCCAGATAGCATGTATCCGCATTGAGGATGTTAGCAATTGAAGAGGCTTCTCACCTCGTTGTACAAGTACCAAGCCCTGTCGCAGGAAGTATACCGCAATGCATCAGACATTTGCGAAGCAGCTCCCTGTCCATCGCCATTTGCACATGGTTCGGATGGTGGCGATCGCAGTTCGTCTTGGCTGAGAGCTGATTAATCTACATTGCACTATGTAGACTTGCTCCGTCGCGCTAAGTATTGCATTCAAGCTCAGTACGGTACCACGAGACTCGAATCCTGAATCCCTGTAGCCCATCGTACTATCGTCTCGCTGGGCGCGCGTGTCGTGAGTGCATGCTGCAAGAACTGCAGACAGTCCATTCGTACATTGGCCAACGCAATGGCAGATGATTAGGCGCTACCCTGGCGTGTTTCCAGCCATTCGCTTTCCTTCCGTGGCCGTCGTGTGCCACTCGTATTTGATGCCGGACAATGTAACCTATGGAGCTAAACTGTACTCATTGCATACAATGTTAGTGGAGTGGAAATTCTAGGTGCGAATCTCGTGATCTCTTACCGCCGGAATACTGTGATTCATGGAAAATGACCTCCGTATTCGGCAGACAAAGGAACCGTAGCGGGAAGTCACAATTAACGCTCAGCCCGTCAAGCACAGTCCGAAAGGCCCCGAGATGATGCATTATAGCAGGCTCCTGGTCTCGCCACATAAAACGACCATTCAGCGAGATAGAAGCTGGCAAGCGGGCTGTCCGTTAGTCGAGCATGAAAACGGGGTCGCACAGCTGTCCAAATGTGTTGCCAGCTGTTGCTTGTGCATCTGGCAGATGATAGGAAACCCCAATCCGTTAACAGTCTGCGTGGTGGAGTTCGATAGGAGCTGATTTCGGTAGCTTTGACATAGAAGCAATCTTGTGAAAGACCTGCTTCATCTGAACTGGCAGGCGACCCAGGCACTGTGAAGACTATGATAAAGCCAGGAAGCGAGACAAGGGTGATCGGTATACCGTACTGTTGGGGTGACTTGACAGGTAGTAAAAGAGCAAGGGCTGCCAGGGCGACCCTGCCTAACTAAATCATGTGTCTGAGAGCCGCTGTTCATTGCATACCGTACTACCTTGCTGGCTTCGTGATAGAGTATTGTCGTTGAGCAAGCATGTAGCTGTCCGGCACTTGCTACCAAGTCAGTGTGAGGGGAACTCAGACCGTGTAAAGGAAAGCTGTATGTAGTCGCCATAGCTGTCTCTCATATCGATAGTACGGAACTAGTAAGTCCTGGCATACCGAGAAAAGGCAACCTGCACACGGCAGGGATTTGGGCTTCGACCATTTAACTTCCTTGATAATCTACTGTGTCTCCTTTCCAGCCGAACTGAAAGGCTACTCTGCGAGAACAAATAGATCCACAAGAAAATTAACTCCACAATGAGCGGCGTACAGATAGCATGGCTAGGGCTCGGGAAGTGAGTAAGGCAGTTCCCGGACGTTCCGGCTCAACACGTGTAGTTGATGCACGCGTTAATGGACCCGAGGACGGGATAAAAAGCCCTGAGATGTCAGGCTGATGTAGTAGCTATTAGTATGGGTCGAGGAATGGTAAAAAACCTCGTCGAGAAAGGCAATCTTTCGAAGCCGGTTATAATCCAAAATCGCACACGAGCCCGCTCGGACAAGTTAGCCGAAAGTCTCGGGCAAGACAAAGTGACTGCAGTCGATTCAGTCCAAGACGCTGTATCACAAGCAGATATCATCTTCTCTTGTCTTGGTGGGGATTAGCTTTCATGCCGACTTGAATGCCAGCTACAGTCTGACACCAGGCGCAGGCGATGACGCCGCGATTCAGGAAACATTCAAAGCGGCAACATCCGTAGATATCAAGGGCAAACTGTTCGTTGAATGCAGGTCAGCTTAATGATAGCCTTAACGATCAGCTTGACTCGCTTACTGACTGGCCCGTTAATAGTACCGTTGCCGCTGATACGACACGTGATCTTGCGAAACAAGTCGAAGCGAAAGGCGCTTCATTCGTCGCATCGCCGGTTTGTATGTCGTAGCGCGTATCAAAACACCGTGCTCAAGAGCTAATCATCCCTTCCCTCTCTGGTAGTCGGCGCTCCCCCGGCAGCCGATGCAGGTACGCCGTTGTGCTTCGTTGATCTAGACATTGCTCGTCAGTGCCTAACAATATACTACGTCCTGTAAAGGCCAGCTATACTTCGTTTTAGCAGGTCCGAAAGCACTCGTCGAGAAGGTTATACCGTACACTAAAGGTGTAATGGGCAAAGGCTACCTTGACTTTTCAGACCAAGACTACGGAAAGGCTAGCACGCTGAAAGTTCTGGGCAATTCTATCATTTTCGCTGCTGTAGAAGGCCTGGCTGAAGGTCTTACTTTAGCTGAAAAGTCGGGAGTGGGTGTAGATGCTCTGGTGCAGTTCGTTGATAATATGTTTCCCGGTAAGTTCGGCCTGCAACTGAACGGGCAGCTAACTGTTCGTGGCTCACAATCGGATACCTCGCTACAGGACCTTTGTCTGCATATGCGAATCGTATGAAGTCTGGTAAGCAACTTGCTACCTCATACATACCTGGGGGAACACTGCTAAGGCGCGAAGCAGGCGACTATCACAAGCGTGAAGAACCGTTGTTCCAGGTAGATCTCGCAAGAAAAGACGCCAGGCACATGTTAGCTATCTCTAATGACCACGGTGTTGAGATGGGGCCTGTCAAGGCAATTGACAAGCACTTCCAAGCTGTGAAGGAGCATATGGGGCAGCGCGGAGATATAGCTGGTGTTTACGGAGCAGTCAGATCGGAGGCAGGCCTACCATTTGAAAACTGAGGCAAGACACGTGCAGCCTCTAGGGGTTCGACTAAACGTCGTCACATCACAGTGTGGGTACCGCACCCCGACACTGTTTGTAAGCCTACAGTAGTGCACAATATATATGGGAAGTCTTCGGTATCCCTTTCTCTACTTAAGATTCAATCGCTGGACCATTTTCTCCCAGCTTATCTTCGCTCGGTGTGCATGTTCGCGGGGTAACGCCTCGTTGTATTCTGACATGAATCTCGTAAACAGTTCGTAGCTAAGGTGAAATACCGTTCAAAATGCGGATGCGTTGATATAAGGCTATATACTCACCTCACAAAACCCTCGAAGCCAGTGGCGAATATGGCTTTCATTATATCTTCGATGGGCATGAACGCTCCCCTAGTATCCTCGTAGGGAAAGAGTCGGCAGTTTCTGCTCCAGCTCATTCTGGATGGCAGGTCTGGGTTGTAATAGGGACTTTGGCCGCCCTCGACAATAGGCGTGTCAAGCTTTTCGGCATCGCAAAGCTGCACAAAGAATATCTTCTCCGGCGCAACCTTTCGCATATCTGAGAGGGATCGTTGTAATCGTTGTTGACCATCCGGACGTGTGCATCCCGGTACGGAAGGATCGGCAAAGTCGTATCCAGCGATATGGAAAGCGTCGAGCACGAGGCCAAAGTTCGGTCTGTTGACCGCTTGTACCATTTCCCATGATACTTGCCATGACACCACTGGTACTGACCAGCACATGGATTCGTATGCAAACCGTATAGGCGGACTTCGTCGTATGCCTATGTCCTGAGTAGAGCATCAGCTCTGTCTGCCAATCTGGGTATGGGCTGGATCTGCCAACGTACTGCGAGTTCTTGCAGATCTTTAACGATATCAGCTTTGTCATGGCTTCGTTCGCTTTCTGGTAAGAAGTTGCCTGCCATTTGTAACAGATCTGTTCCGAGTATTTCAGCTAGCTGTGGAATTTAGAGTTAGTCTCCTTGTTGAAAGACCTCAGCGGCAGACTGTAAGCTAGCAGCCTCATCGCCCATAGCTGAAACCTCTAGACTTTATCCCGTGTCCCGGCACGGTAAGCTTACATCCATTCGGAAACAGATTTCGTCCAACCGATTCGCATGCTCGGCTTTGTCGCGTATGCCTTCGTAGTTGAGAATTGGCTGTAAATTAATGACTTCCAGACCATACTGTTTGCATAGTTTTGCTGTCTCCCGCGCTGCCGTCTTTAGGGTGTCTCGGGTTGTTTGGCCTGTCAGCTCTTCAGCAAATGCTTCAAGGCAGCCATAGAAGATCTGGAAAATGAATCTCAGTATTAAACGAAAGAAAATGCAACAGGCCATCGGCCTTACCTCGACACCTTCGAACCCAATTTCGGCTATGGCGGCTAATTTCGTGGGCATGGAATAGCCAGCAGCGCCGTGGCCCAACGACATTGTCGGAAGACCTGGGCGGTAGCGTGCCATGTTATAATGGATGTGATACACCTCCCGGACTGGTGCGAAATCATGTAGGTGTGGTAAGGCGAAAGCTCTCGTGCCGGTTCTTCGCCACAGCCAGCCGCGGATGAATTGATCAATTCGGTCGGCTATCTTTCCATCTCCTCCCAGCCGCTCGCACATCGAAACTGCAGTCAGGCAGTTTTCACAGCTTCCTTTTCATCTTCAATGCCACGTGTAAAGACTGGCATCTATGGGGTGGGCTCATTTGCCTTGGCCTGCACTAGCACCTTGATGACCTCATACCTCGAACCCGAGCTGACCTTTCAAACCGAAATAATACTCCTTTGCAGTCGCCGGTAGCGTATTCCGTCTCCCCACTGATTTTTAATGATTATATATGGAAAGCGCTTGGACTAGATGGCCAGGGTTACAATTACGGCTCTTACGAATGCCCGTCCACGGATAATCCCGAATCCGCATGGCGGTCCAATATGCGAAAGCCGGACCATATGGGTTCAAGCATAACAATGCCAATCAAAGTAAGATGAGAAGAACTGTCTCCAGGCTCACTGTCTCAATGTATTGCTACGTCTAGCTATCGGTCATGCCTTACTTGGATGAACTAACCCCGGAAGCCAAAGCCGTCGGAAGTGTGAACACGACGAAGCTTTACGAGCGGGATGGGAAGCTAGTCCATATCGGCACAAATCTCGATATAAAAGCTATTCTGAACAGCCTGAGGCAGTCTCTGACTGGAATAGCATCACCATTTCCGTCGTCGGTCCCCAATCGATTTCGCTTGGGCTGTGCTGCAGGTCTAGTCATTGGAGCAGGTGGTGCGACAAGGGTGAGAATAATGTACCTTAACTGGGACAGGAGATCTTCATGGAAGTGGTGTCGCTGACGAGCAAATTCAGGCAGCGATTTATGCTCTACATCAAATGCAGCTTTCGCCGATATATGTTCTCAACCGTGACTCTGGAGAAACGTAGGGTTTTCTCCTAAGATAACGCGTCCAATAACTGACCAAAACTGATGCATGTGCAAAGGCAAGCCATCATCGAGCAGTTTCCAGACATCGACCTGCGGGCCCTAACAAGCGTAGAGCAAGCAAAAGCGGAAATAAAAGGCTTGGAAAGGCAATCTGTCAAGTTATGCCTCGGAGTGGGATGTATCCCAAGTGCCGAGCCCGTCACAGAAAGCGAGAAAATGGTTTACGATGTCGCTCGGGCAATTTTCAGCTACCCTTACGAGTCCCCTGAAACCGTTCACGCGGACAACGGCGAATGTTTTTCCTTGCCAAAAAAGGCCATCTTCTTCGACATGGCGTACAAAGTAGGTGGCATTCCTAGGTGTATTAGTAACATGGCCCTACTCGTAGTTGATTATCTCCATCCAGCCTGTGATGACGCTCTTACGCGTTATGGCAGAGGAGCTGGGATGGCAGACCGGTAGTGGCGTAGACATTGTCGCGGAAAACTGTGTAGGTTCGATTTCGGATCGTGGCCTTGTGCGATTGCTGATGCATCTCTATTTGAGACAGTTCGAGCAAGCAGAGTTCTGGCTTGGCCTGTCAGTATCGGCGGCTGACCGCAAAGTCATACGACAAGCTGTCCGGGATCGCCAATGACCACCACTGCCACGAGACGACCCTGGCAGATAGATCTGCTCATTTCATCCAACCAGGCCGAGCAACATACGGAGTGGAGACGCAGTATATAATGTGCAGCAATAAAATAGCGGATTCCTGAACAACCACGGAACCAGTCTTTGCACAGTCACGCGCTAAATATGGTTGTCACGTGACCGCTCGGCGTACCTGACCATGTCATTGTTGTTTACGGTTCAAGTAATTGCATTCCTCAACTTGCAAAAGAGATTGCTGGAGACTTGCAAGCAGCTTAAGCACGAAGGTGTGCTGTATGCTGATCTGTCCATTGAGTGACTGAGAGTGAATAGTTGCAGCCTGACTGCTATAGTCAAGTGCTTTGGCACGAAAGAGGTGTGGAAGACAGCCGATCAAGGCGAGCACGACGAGGTTCAAGGGAAACGAGAGCAGGCAGCGAGGTGGAACACAAGGCATGCAGCAGCAAGACTCTCTCTACAAGTCCTGCCCTCATTACAGATCAAACTCTTCCTGAAAGCGAGAAGGTCTGCAAGCTGGTTCTAGGCACGCGCAGCTCTGGACTCTCCAAGCGGCCTCTGCACACCTCGTCAAGCGAGCCATCTATTGCTCGTGACAGAAACTAGAAGGTCTGCTCTCTCTCCATCTCAGTGTCAGGCACCTGCGGCTTTCGAAGGACAGCGACTTCGTGCTCAGCGCCCCCAGTGGCCACGATGATGATCAACAACGAGAACATCAACACTTCACCAGGGAAAACGGCTCGCCCGAGGGAGCGCTCCAGCAACCCGTTTCATGCGAAGATACTCGTCTCACCGAGCAAGGGATCCTTATACAAGTCTGACGAACCGCACAAAGCGCCTGCAAAGCGCAGCTCGCCCCGCCGAGATGGGGATGGGGCTCCCCAGCTGGACCTCCGCTCTCCATATCCCAGATCGAGCCCGCTAGCACCTGTAAGCGCCAACAACCGAGTTACTCTACGGTCTGCTCAGGACAGGGCGCCAGAGTCGAACCCAGCACCTCTGTCCCTTCTGCGTAGACCTTGGGACAAGACCGATGGCCTGCGCCTTCATTGGGACGATGCAGCCACTTGCAGTGCTGCTCAAAGGGCAACTCCGCAATCTGGTACTGACAGGAGCAGCTACGAACAGGATTCAGAATCCAGACATCAGCCAGCCTTCTTATCCGCTCAGGATCTAAGTATCCCAGATTTGCGCGATACCGACATTGTGGGTCTTTTCGTGCTCGTTCAACTATACTTCTTCGCGTGCAATACTGATGGATCACCCTGTACTTTCAGACACCTCTAGATTCGGACTTTCTCTTGTCGCCCTTCACGATGTCCGAGCCCACTTTCGACAAGCCAGCTGCAAGGGCTTACATTTCGGAGGAGGAAGCGTCGCCAGCAGTACATGCAAACCTTGCTTGTTCGTCATCGACACCATTACAGCCGGTTAACACGACGGCACCGACTTCCCCGCCGAGGCGAGCTTTCTTCCGGACAGACTCAGCGGGTTCATTCAGTCGCTTTCCCACGCCAGATAAATTGACTATGGGCTTTACGCCATCACCAGTTCAAAGTGATGGTCTTCCTCCGAGCGGACCCAGGGTGATGCCCATTCCGCCTGGGGTGCCCATTCTAGCAAACGATAACTCTTTATTGCGTTCGGCATCATCTCAGACAATGCAGTCAGACTCGACCTTTGTAGGCTCCGTCAGCGCATCATCTTCGGCAACAGGGATCTCCGACATCGCCACATCTGACCTGCCTTGGGACCAGCGAATACACTCGACAACATCAACGCCTGTTCAAAGTAGAAATGGAATCTCGAGGAGTGACATAAGAGCAAGCTTGTTGAACTTTCCCAGCCCGCCTACCAGCCCACGCCTCGGCAAGTTTGTGGGAGCGGCAAGCCCACTCCTGCCGGCTGGCCAATCAGGGGAACCCACATCCTCCTTCGGGGCAAGCACGGCAACCACACGCAGTTTTCAGATCTATGCGCCACACGGGAGCTACCGAACGGACGATTTACAGTCTTCTATTGATGAGCTCCTAGCCGATGCCAGCCGGGAAGGGCATAGCCTGCTGCCTTCCAGGCTCGATTTTCCCTCTTTAAGCCAACGCTCTGCATCTATGTCGCCCGGACATGTGCAGATCGTCGATACATGTCGAAAGCAGCCTTCTACAAGCTTACCCCCGAATATGGAACTACCGCCTCTACCGCCGATTTCGCACCCGTCGCTTAGGCAAGATGATTCACCGGTGCAGGAGATACCTAGTTCGGGAGAAGCATCACTCACAGCATCGTATATACGACCTATTCTCCCTCTTCGCACCCCTCAAGTGGCAGGGGCGCCGACTCTTGAAGCCGACAAAGCGCCATTTGTAACAGAGTCAGCTCACGTGATCAGTGCGCCCAACCAGCCAAACACTACCGCAGATCGTAATTTGAGACCTTCAGAATCGACAGAGAATTTTCTTATTGCTAAGGCATCTCAGGTGACTCCAGCTCAAAGGCCACTTTTACCGACCTCAAATCGGTATGCCCTTGACGAGATGTCGAAAAAGACTCGTCGAAGGCGTACCTCCTTGTCTATCAGGATACCTAAGATGTTTTCAAAGAGTCGAAAACTCGACGACAATGCCCCTTCCCAATCCGCTACTTCGCAAAATAGCTTGCAATTGCCTCAATCCAGATTTTCTCCCGATTCTGACGGTCCAGTAAGTTTCGCTATAAGGTATCTTTTGATTGTAAGGCTGAGTCATGTTGTATCAGACGCCTGTCTCGGAGAAAGCACCAGTGAACATCTTCAAAAGGTTGTCGAGGGCAGCCAGCTCCCCTAACCTCAAAGCCAATGCTACAGCCGAAGCTGCTGTATCGAGGCAGAATCCACACAAAGTTCACTTTGTTACGCCAGCTTCTGCACCGCCCGTGCCAACGGCTACTATACAGTCTGTTCGAGCGGACGCCTCGAACGGGACACCGCTTCCAACCCCCAGCCTTGTTACCGACATCGAATCGAGTATGGGTGGAGACTCGCCCCGTCCTGGCGGTACCGGCGAGCACGACTGCACATTTGCTCGTATGCAAAACTACAATCCTTATTTTCCCAAATTCCCAGCCAGTCAGTCTTCCCTCGTAGTATCAACCGTAGAATTGAAGGATCCCCAAAGTCCTCATTCCCCTCAGGATGTCGACCGCGTCAATCCACCGCCAGGTAACGCGTCATCTCAGCCAGCTCCAATACCAGAGTTCTCAGATCTGCACAATAAACCGGTAACAACCCTGGCTGCATCGGATACATACTACTCCGATTCAGGTTCAGCCTCTATGGCTCGTGAAGACCCTACAAGAACTGCAAAGGCATCGGCCGTCCCAGGTCCTACCGGTTCCAGACGATCCACTCTATCGGGAAGCTCCAATGGCGAAGACGGCGACGAAGACGAGGACGATGCCTACGATGGCCGGTCTTTGTCCAGCGACGAGTATTACACGTCAAGCGATAATGAAGACGACGAGAGTGAGGACGACGACGTGCCGCTTGCAGAAACCCATCCGGACGCACTAAGAGCGCAGAACTCTCTGCGGGCAAAAGTCAGAGGTGATCAGGCTAAAAAGAAGAAAAGGCCTGCTAAAGCAGGCGGGACCAAAATCTCAGCGGCAACGAACCCGGAGACATCGGCTCTGGAGCTTCAGTCGCCATCAACCTCGATGGTGCGTCAACCTTTAGCGAAGCGCGCAAGTCATACCAAGCCCGTTGGACCACCAGTCATCAAACGCAATCCATTTGGCTTTGAGCCGGATGAGCTGTCAGAAAAGCTACGTCGCCTGGATGCCAGCCACGGACGGTTGAGCTCGCTACGACACCCGCCGAAAAGACCAGACTCGTCTGGCGAGCGCCCTCATGATCTCCTCTTGCCTCAGACCGATGAACACGTTAAGCACCGTAGTAGCATAAAAGGGCGGGGACACCTGGCACCTCCACTCGCTCCATTCGTTCAGGACTCTGTTCTTACAATGTCCGAAGGCTCAGATGACGGAGACGTTGCACCCTTGCGCATCAGGAAGAAGCCTCAAGCTGTGCCTCGACCGGTCGCGATCCCTTCTGCACAGGTGAGGGTTCGACAAACGTCAAGCGAAGCTTCTTCCATTCCCGCATCACCGAGGTCGCCCAGTATCAACCAGCACGAGCAATCATTCTCGGCCTTTCGTGAAGCTGCACCGGCGCCTGGATACCGGTCTGTCCCGCCAGCGCATCACCACCATGGCCGACCGACTTTCAGATCTAAACAGCGTGTGTATATTAACGATCCACAGCATCACTGCAGTGTCGAAGTTGATGAAAACATGACTGCTGCCAAACTCTTGGCGCATCTGCGGGGAAAAAATGCTATTTCCGCGAATCCTGCTTGGAGCGTCACGGAAGTTTGGCGCGTGATGGGTGTCGAGCGGCCGCTTCGCGAGTACGAGCTGATTCAGGAGAGCATCGGATCATGGAGCTCGGAAGCCAACTCGTCGCTGCTGCTAGTGAAGAAGTCACCTTTGGCACCTCTGCTTAGCAGTCTAAGCAAGGCGCACAATGATAGTGAGACGAAGGGTGGCTGGGTGTATCTGGAAGTCAAGCATGGTAAATGGTCCAAGCGATACATCGAAGTTCGAAGCGGGGCTCTGTATATCGGTAAATCTGAAAAGGTATGCCATTTTGACAGATCTCGACGTTTTGATGATAAAAGATACTGATCAACTTTTTGCCTCTCCCGTCCATTAAGCAACGCGATCTCACCCTACTCTGTCATTTCTCCAACTTTGACGCATATATAGTCCCGCAAGCATGCCTCGCCAAAATGAAAACGCCCAAACCATACGCCTTTGCAGTGAAGTCGGTCGATAAGGTATCACTTTTTGAGAATGCAGACCAAGATTATATACACTTTTTTTCCGTCAAGACAGAAGCTGAACGAGACGCGTGGCTGCAGCATATTCTGGAAAGCAGAAGCAAGCTTGTCAAGCACATTGCTATCTCTCGAGCGGCAGCCTCGGCACACGATACTCGCTCTAATCTCATGGGTCAGCAGATAGGGCAGCACCAACAGCATGCTAAACACCAAGTATCTCAGCATCATACTGTGTCGACGAACACCTCCTCGACTATGTCCCGATCTGCAAGCAGCAAGACCCATACTCCTCCCATGCCTCCACAGGCAACATTCGGGGGAGATCAATCCATGCTAGCCCGCAGACCGTCCAATGCTCATCCAATGTCGGTAGACCCAAAGAAGATTATTTCAGCAGATAATCTGCCACCCTTGCCAGGGGCTCTCCCCAGTGGCCAGTTTGCGACATTACCACAAGGCAGGCAATGGGAAAGACTTGCACCGGAAGACAAACGAGCTATGATACAGGAAGCCAGTAGAAAAGCGAGAGATGGTGGGAAAGCTTTGCTTGACTTTGGCGAAACACAAGAAAGCGCAGGCTTGTTGGGAAGAGCACGAGCTAAGTCACTTGGGCAACGGAGGTGACGATAGGACAATGGGAGGAACACTTGCACGGGACGAGATGTACACCCAGAACCCTTGAAGAATGAAGGAGAATGTTATGATGGTACCTCTTCCGGAGAACCGAGCCTGCTAAGCTGTAGCTTTGAGTGAATGGTTTGAAGTGAGATATTAGATTCAAAAGTACAGAAGTTTAAGTCGTGATGATGTGTTGTTGTAAGCATAGTACCTTCTCGATGCCAAGAGCACTGCATTCAATGTCTGACATGTTGCACATTGCACTTTGCAATACAGGATATTAGCCGTTGTTCGGTGTACAACAACGTATGACTTTTTATGTGCAAGTATTGAACGCTGACTTCTTATGGTAAACTAATTTGGCTTCACTGAGGCTGATCCGATACTTCTGAATCAACTGTGAGCTGCTCCGCATCTGATGGTTTTCTGAAGATACCCTGCATCCAGACGCGATACATCTTGAGCTTGCGTTTCCTATTCATCAGCAACCTCCGATCTACACCCAGACGAACCGTTTCGAAACTATACTTCGGATCGAAGATCGTGTCGCTTGATGGCACGGACTGTACATTAGGTGAAAACATGTCTTGAAGTTCCTCTTTGGAAAAAAAGTAAACTCGGGTCTTGTCTCCTCTTGCGTATAGATTAGGTCTGTAGTTCAATAGTATGCATCAGTTTCGTTGTCGTTCTATTGTCCGGGCGAGGGTGAGGGGGAGGGGGGAAAGTTCAACAGGATTGGTCATGTCAAAAGGAACTCACTCCATGAGGCGAGAAGCCTTGAACCGTAATTGAGTCAGATCATTCCGGCCGTAATCTCGAAAGCAGAGAAGACCGCCAGGTTTCAGCATTGTCCATATATTCTTAATGGCTTGCTGCCATTCGTCAGGATGTAGTGCGGACAAGCAGAACTTTTCAAGTTAGTGGGAGTGACAGTTTCAATTCAGTGTTAGTCTGCATCGTTGGTAGAGTATGAGCAGGATAAACATAGCTTACAATGAGGGTAGCTATGTCTATTGATCCAGGCTTCACCTTTGGGCTTAATCCATTAGGATCGCTCAAACTCCATACTTCCGCTGCTACTTTTGCTGGATCATAGGCTGGGTTGCGCTGATAGCCATTGAAGAAACATTAGGAAGACACTCAGCGAGGTTCTTCCCCATACTTTCGCCGGTCAAGTAGGGATACTCACTTCGACGAGTGCGATGGCTCGAGGTGAGTAATCGAGGCAGTGCATGAAGAGAGCCGGGTTTTTACTAAGGGCTAAGAGAGGATATGCGGTCTATTGGGATGGAGACATGGCGATGCCAAGGTCAATATCACATTGACTGAACCTACGCAATATCAGGGGTGCGCTTACGGCACCGGTACCACAGCCAATCTCGCATACACGTTTCGGGCCAGCCTAAATAGACATAATACATAAACCTCGAGCAAGTGAGATGAGTATAGCCGTATATCACGGGAGCTCACATCGGCTTGTACAGCTTGCTGTAGAGCTTCGAATTCTTGACATAGCCAAGAACGATCCTTGAAGAACTTGTCTTCTCTGCAAGAAGCGTAGGCAGGCTAAGCCCTGCCATGTATATCCTTAGCCCAGTCGTGAAGTTATGAACCTACACATTCTTATAGAAAAGGTCCCAATATCGTGCAGGTGTAGCATTCAAACGTTCTTCAATTACAGCATCAAAGTAACCAAAACGGTAAAGGAATGTCAGTCACGTGTCCTGAATCGGGAATCTGATCTCATGGCAGACTACCTTGCTCTTCAGGCGGAATAGGAGCAAGCTTTTGCTTTTCTATTGCTTTCTGAGCAGCCTCTTCTTGTTCTTCATCCCATTCTACATTATCCCTACGACGCCAGACCAAGATGATAAGATGGCGAATTGATCAGTCTCCAATTGCTTTGCCACATTGGGCACGAAGCGGCCTCTCTTGCGCACCAAGCATTATGTGTCCAAGGGTCCCTCCCCTCGTGCAGTATTCTCCCTCCTAACCGGGTAGAAGCTCCGAATATGATGCCATCGTCAGTTCTTTCGAAGGGTGCGCGGCTTGCAGGAGTGTTGTCTGGATCTGCTTGCCCTGCTGGACCCGGTGGTGGCGAGGTGGAACTTGAAGCTATCGGTGTATCATCCTCTGAGGCTACATCCGGGGTGGATGGATCGTGCTCGAGCGACAGCTGGCGCAGAGACTGGGTCGCAGAAACAGCTGCTGGGTCTGTCATGCGCGCTGCAGATGATGACGGCAACAGGGATGTGCTGCTCATCCTCACTGCGGCTGCAGGTGCTCTGCAGCTGATTATACGATGCAACCTCGAACCGGCGCGGGTGATCGGGCAAAAGCGAGCCGGCAATGCCCTCGCACAGCCAGGCCTGAACACCTTCGCAAGGGTTCGTAGAGGCTGTATGGTGGGCAGCGGAATCACCGATGGACGTGTTCTACGACCGACAGACTGTCCTGTGTATTTTCTACGATTTTTGCCAGCGCAGCCTCTCGCTTTTGCCTGGATCTCGCTATCAGGATTTTCGTATCTTTCGCCTTCCCTGTGCATGTGGCCTGCGAAAGTGTGATCGTGAGATTTCCTTCCTGCCCTTGGTGGCGTTGCATGCAGCAGCGGACAGGCAGCGAAATCCGAAGAGAGAGAAGCGAAAACTCGATCGCCCAGCCAGCACAGCGCTGCGAAGTGAACGCGGCGGCGTGCGGCAGCGGGCAATTCTCAGGCAGCGAACGAGACACGGCGCACCGAAAGACAGCTCCCGACAACTGCTCCCACCCCAAATCACATTCAAGATGGCAGAGTCAAAGAACCCCATGAAGGAGCTGGCCATCGACAAGCTTGTCATCAGTCAGTGATCCCGCCGAACCAGACAGGGTCGTGTCGTGAGGGTGGATTTGAGGTGCTGGTGCTGCTGGAGGATGGTGATGGAGAATAAGGCGGATGGAGCAAGACAGCAGAAGTCTGCTAGACTACAGCAAGGGCTCCGGCATACAGCTCACATGCTCAACATATGTGCAGCAGCAACACCGGCTGCAGAGATATCCCTCGACAGTATGAAACGATCACCAGCAGCATCAGAAGACATCCACCCCATGGCACCTGTCTTGAGGACCCTATATGAACAACGTGGCATCCACTGACATGTTTCCCCCATGTGCTGTACAGACATCTCCGTCGGAGAGTCTGGTGATAGACTTACACGAGCCGCAAAGGTCCTCGAACAGTTGACCGGTCAAACACCAGTCACATCAAAAGCCAGATACACCGTCCGATCCTTCTCCATCCGAAGAAACGAAAAGATCGCTGTTCACGTTACCGTCCGTGGACCCAAGGCAGAGGAAATGTGCGTGATAGAACCCTTCCCAAGTGGCGGTCCGGACCTGGCGCACAGGGATGTCAGCAAGAGATGGTGCAGCCGAGATGTGACATTCTGTGACATCGAGTGCTGAAGGCATCAATAAGCTCGCGCCAGGTCGAGTGCACACATGGGCGTTTTTCACCGGTAGACACTAACGACTTACCTTCCCAAACAGCCTCGAGCGTGGACTCAAGGTCAAGGAGTACGAGCTACGAAAGCGCAACTTCTCGGAAACCGGAAACTTCGGATTCGGTATCACCGAGCACATCGACTTGGGTATCAAGGTGCGTTCCGAAGCTATCTAGAATGTCACTTGTTCAACTGTCGCTCATCCACTTGTTTTTACCTTCCCTTTCAAATTCTCACAGTACGACCCAGGTATCGGTATTTTCGGAATGGACTTCTTCGTTGTTATGGGACGACCCGGTTACAGAGTTGCCCGCCGACGCGCGCGCAAGTCCAAGATTGGCTTCCAGCACAAGGTTAAGCCTTCCGAGTCGATGGCCTGGTTCAAGCAAAGAGTAAGTTCCCAATCTGAACTCCGCAGGAGGATCATAAACTAGTATCCCTTTTCTCCGCATATCTGACTTCGCCTTCATCTGTTTCTGCAGTTTGATGGTGTCCTATTAGGAAAGTAGACGCTCTCGACCCTTCGTCTTCTCTTTTCTTTGGCCTGTTCTGTCGTCTTCCCTACTACGCATCTCCTCACCACCCCCCCCCCCCCACGCTGTTAGCAGTTCGCAATGGTTCTCCATTTGACACCCCAGTGCTTTGTTGATCTGCAATGGTAAAATTTGCCCCTTTGGGAAAAGGGCTCGCATGTCTGGGTATACGCTATCCTTTGATTGAGTCTGGCCATGCTGGTGTTCTTCTAATATTGCTCTAACTGTTTATACGACCACTGCGCCCATTTTATATACAAGCCACTGAAACGTTCTATTCTGGCTAGTCGCCCTCTAAGTGACCATCCATCTATCTGAGGCAGGACGCTAGACCACGAACGTTCCAAAGAGGTTGCTAATAGTTTTCTGAATGGCTCGAGGACTGATCACTTCGGTATCATCGACTATGGAGCAATCCCGTACAAGAGTGATGTCAGTATACTCGCTCAAGTGCCTCCCATGAATGCAGCACCGTCGACAATTCTCAGACTCGAAAGTTTGGAGGCAAGCATCCGACCAAACAGCAGCCAAATAAGAAGAGTTTTCGCAATCGAGAATCCAAACGTGATGCTACATATCCGCTCGCATCCCGATGCTGATGGCTCCACGCCGGACGGCCCTCTCTCCTGGTCAGCCTGCTTCTTTCATCATATCGGCCTGACTTCCGTTACAAGTGGTTGGAACGGGCGGTGGACCGTATGCGAGTGCAGGCCATGGTAGGGATTCTCCAGCCACAAAGGGAAGGGTAAAGCCCTTTGCTTTGTCGTATGAGATCATCTTATGTCCTATGTCCACCATGCCAAACCTTCTTCGAAGCCATCCCATTCTAGCAAATCTTGCCATCTTCGACAGACTTCGTTCCCTTGTATTCTTACCGCACAAAGGCTCGATGGGTCATCGACTCACCTACCGGGTACGACCGATGCTAACCTTATCTTCCTTCGAACCTCTTCTTCTGCAGTGTCAACTTCGCTGGACGGAACCTCACTCTCGTATCATTCAGGACGCAACACCCTGCAAGACACGCCTTGTGAGTCATGAAGCAGTCATGCAAAGTGTCTTGCAGTACCATCTTCCATAACTCCGAGACTGCCGTACTGAATCGCATAGCAGCAGACGGCGAGCATACCCTCCACTATCTTCCCCGCACGTCGAACGCGGGGCCAAGGACTCTGGCCGTTTCTCCACCCCAGCACGAAAGACTGCACGATTGCACAGCGTTCGAAGCTCCAGGCGTGCAATCGGCCGGTGTCTCGTGACACACCCCCTAGCAAGAGATCGAGCAATGCTTTCGTCCTCGAAGATAGCAGCCTTGAGGCTCTCGCTCCAACCATTGAGCTGCTTCGCAAACACGCCTTCTTTTGGTCCAGCACCTACTCCGGCCCCGTATACGCCAGGCCTGCCGGTCTCTGCCGGTCTTGCGTACCAGCAACACAGGCACGAACTACAGGCTCAGCAAGATCTGCCCAAGCAGCCTCCAAGGAGGTTGCGTCTGTCCCCTGTACCAGATTCGCTCCTGTGCTCTCCTACACCTACACGTGCCGCTTTCCTGCTCACACCGACACGCTTCGCTCCTCCTCCCATGTCGTCCCCGTCGGAACCCGAAGCAGCCACCCCCTTTCTATCGCCCTCTACCGATCCTAGGTCTCCAATTCTATCGACCTGCCTTTGCGAAGGGTGCGAGAACATAGTCTCATCAGAACGGAATACGTGAGTGTCAAATTGCACTGGCGTGACAAGCTGGGGCGACCTATCATAACACATCCGGCTGACGCATTTCTTGTCTCATTGACTTGCCTTGGTACAGTTGCCCAAACTGTAGGGAGATCTTCCTGTCTCTTCTGTCACATCAGAGAAATGCTATGGCCCACGTACAGCTCCAGTCAACAAATCAGCCTTCTCCTGTCGAGACAACTGGAGAAATTCATCATTCCTGGACTGTAGAATACGGCAATAATATCGCCAAGGAGGAGTTAGCTCATGAACAATCAGCTCCTTTGGCTGAAAACGGACAGCAAAACAATGGCCCAAAGGTAACGGCACAGCCACTTATGGTAGCTCATCCCCGTCCCCACCCCATCAGAACCAGCCAGTGCGATCTTCAGACCAGCAAGATGGCCAGAAGATCAGACACTGAAGCAGAGGATCGATCTTCACCCGATGCCTTGTATTTTGGAAAGCGCTCTCGCCGAACGTATGCAGGTCATACCGTTAGAAGACCTGTTGCTGCTGAGCCATTCTTCCCAAATCTCAAGACATCGTCTCGCATCCAGAAGGTCCAGGATGGAGACTTGACTCCTTAGGCCCAGCAAGAAATGGCGGAAACGCTCCGCAAGAGGCCATCTTGGAAAGTGTTCCGCTCTTTTCCCTAATAATGTCAACCTATCTCTTCTCACTCGTTAAATAAGTAGCAGTATGCCCCTCGTCGTCTTGCCCAGGCGGGCAACAAAAGTATGATCGTAATATAGTAAATATTCTTACTGCGGTATTCCTGGCTCTCCTCAAAACTATATACACCTCAACATGTCTTCGTGTCATGTTTTAGCGTCCCGAAATCCTATTGGCAGCATTGTCCGTGCAATGCAATGATGAATCACACAATAGACTGACTGCCGCACATAGCCCAGCCTGCCGCAGTTATTTGCTACTGCGAACATGAGCATTGCAAGCGACCATCTGACGTCGACACGGGAGGCTAGTCCAGGTTAACGTTTGCCGGCCATGTCACTGCGCTTGCGTGTTTATGCCTACGACGTTTATTTCAGTGGGTCCAAAGGTCGATTGAATCCTCCGGGTCTGTAGCGAGCTCGATTAGCCAGATTCCAGCAAAGCCACCACTAAGCGGCGAAGTAGGGCAAGACACACCTATTCATGTACTGTCTAAAAACCCGCTCCTGCTTTACATTAGCCGCACCAAGCTCGTCATTGCCGTCAATATGCTTGCCCTGTGAGACGATTCCGAATCAGCCAAAGCCTCCGCATGATTAAGGGGCAGCGCACCTTGGTAGTGCCGAATCCACCGAATCCCATCATGGCTGCCATAGCATCCTCATCCACATCTTCGTCCTGATACTCATCTGCAGGTGCAGAATTGCTTTCCTTTTGATCGCCTATACTCCTTGGTTCACGGGCTGAACGGCTTGAGGTGTCCTTGCGAGAATTATTTCCTTTCGAAGAGCGATCCTCGTCCCGACGGCTGTCGTGGTGAACTCTCTTGTCTTTGTCATCTCTTCTGCCGTCTCGTGAACGATCGTCTCTGTCTCTGCGGTCTCGGTTGTCGTCTTGGGAGGGACGGTCTAATCAACAGGACCAGTAGTTAGATATACGTAACCCATCCTTCGAGACGTAAAATAGTCACCTCGTGGGTCTCGCTCCCTATCGCTAGCGGGTCTAGATTGCCCGCTATCTCTATGCCTGTCGTAGGGACGGTCTCTAGAATCTCGCCTGTCTGGACTTCGACTCCTGCTACGGCGTCTGTCTCTGTCCGTAGCGCGATGGTCGCGTCGAGGTGAGTAAGGTCCGTCTCGTGCAGTAGATCGTCTGTCGTCCCTGCCGTCATCGTAGTTTCTCCTGCTGCTGCCTGCCCGACGGTCATCATAGTCTCGCCTGCTGGAAGAGGAAACGCCAGCATAGTCTCTTCTGCTGCTGTCTCTGTCGTCGCGGTCTCTTCGAGGGGGTGGTATTCTGTCCGACATAGCTTTCGAGAAGGTTCAGACCTCGCTCAATGAAGCGGTGTTGAACGATGTATATGTGTTGGTTGAATGACGGAAGCCAAGTCGCAGCCTGCGAGGTGCGAGACGGCAGCAGTCTTCGGTGACACCCAGAGCCGTTTCAAGGTCAGAAACCATGGGAATGGAGCCATGTACCCCTCGTATTTGTCATCAATGGAGACCAGTACTATTACAGGTAAACAGTCCACCAGCTGAGGCATAGCTCTGACCACATGTAGAAGCTACGATAGCACTCTATCGAATATCCCGATTGCCTTTCTCACGTGATCCAATATGCACGTGAAGACCTTCTCTTCAAGACTGATTGCTGCAGTAACATCCGGTGTATACATTCCGGTCAGCTACATCATATCGAGTCAGCCATGCATCTGCGAGTGACCGTCAAGAGATGCCGAGAGCAGCTGATCTTGAAGTTGCCGAACGCATAAATAGAATGCTGTCGGCTTTGAGGCGCTCTATGCCGCCAGGTTCAGGAGGACAGCTATAACTTTACTATCAGAAGTTTACACAAGTGAGTCTGGCTTCGAACCGATGCATCAATAAGTGTGAGAAAACACCTGGACGTCCGTTCAGCGCGGGTGCTCTTCTCTCAGCATGGAAGGCGATCAGCATATACAAGGCATAGTTGAGAGGACATCTTCTCACACGCCCAGCGGCCGCAGCAGTGAAGTCACCAGAAATAGCGAGCCTACAGTGCTCCTTAAAGAACACGACCTGGAAGCCGCATCGCAGTTCAGTGCTATCGTTGTGGATTTTGATGGCAAGGATGATCCGGCAGATCCGAAGAACTGGACTACAAGGTAGGCTGTCGAAGATTTGGGTACACGCAGATCAAACCCTGACTATGCTACATGCAACATCCTGTCAGACAAAAATGGGCCATTACAACAATCGTTTCCCTGTTCACGTTCACGGTACGTCTGGCCCATCTTGGGCTGCTCCAGCCTTGCTGAGAAGTCACCGAACCCTCGCTTCCGGGCCTTACCATCGCTGATGTTTTTGCAACGTCTTATTTCGCTACGCGCAGTCGCCATTTACCTCAACCTACATGGCCCCTTCGTCATTTCAAATTAAAGCCGACTTCGATATACAAAGTCAGGTAGTACTCACTCTGTGCACCTCTATCTTTCGTGAGCTATTTTGCCACAAGCCTTGCAACGCCAACGCCTTCTGACCGCTGTTACTTGGCTATCCGCCGGTGGCATTACCTGCGCCCTATAGTCCTCGCATATGCTCTTGGACCCCTTCTCCTCGGTCCTCTGAGCGAGATCTTCGGTCGCGTGCGAGTTCTGCAAATTGCAAATGCATGGCTTATCCTGTTCAACTTCGTTACACCTTGGGCGCCCAACAAAGAGGCATTCATTATCTTTCGATTTCTAGCTGGACTCGGTGGATCAGCTCCTCTTTCCATAGGCGGGGGTGTTATCGGAGATGTATGGCGAGCTGAAGAGCGCGGACAAGCATTCGCTATCTGTAGGTGTCACGTGGGCGTTCAGATCGAGCATTGTCTAACGTTTCATCGTATCCTGTAGACTCCCTATGCCCATTACTCGCACCTTCAATAGGTCCTTTGATAGGCTCCTTTGTAGCTCAGTATAGCCGCTGGGAATGGATATTCTGGTCATCTTCAATCCTCATGATCTGCGTACAAACCTTAGGCGCTTTCTATTTGAAGGAGACATATGCGCCTGTTCTACTCAAACGTAAAGCAAATGCCATCAGGAAGCACAATGCAGAGAAAGATGTTTGGACAATCTACGATAATGGCGAGCATGAGTGGCGGACTATCATGCGCAAAGGTCTGTTCCGACCTTTTTACCTCTTTGGACACGAACCTATCATACAAGTGTTTTCGCTCATTCAAATGATCATATACGGCCAAATATACTTGGTTATCCTGACTGTGTCTACGACCTTCACCGATATATACGGTTGGGATATCGCCAAAGCCGGTCTTGCTTACATTGCCCTCGCGTTGGGGATTACAACCGTGTCGCAGATAAATGGATACGCCATGGACAAGGTATACAAGTACATGACAGAAAAGAATGGAGGAGCAGGAATGCCTGAATACCGACTGTGAGCCTTCAATCCCTAGTCAGCGACCGATCCAAGCTCGACGACGCTTACTGCCTGCACGTCTCCATTCTTTAGGATACTTATATTCCCTATCGGCATGATTCTGGCCACCGGCTATCTGATATACGGCTGGACTGCTCAGTATCATCAATTTTGGCTGGCTCCTTGTATAGGGCTTGTCTTCATAGGTGGAGGCATGATAGGCTTCTTCGCGCCTTCCCAAGTATACGTCATTGACGCGTTCACGCTTCACGCCGCAAGTGCGCTTGCAGCCGTGTGAGTCTCATCAGTACCTATCTCCGAATAGATCACATTCTAAAGAACGCTTCTTTTCTTACTTCAGAAGCTGCTTACGGTCGATTTGCGGTTTCGCTTTCCCACTATTTGGGCATCAGCTCGTGAGTCTGTAGAAAGCAACGAGCTAGCTGCAAGCGATTGCGTACTCATGCCTTAGGGTCTCTACACAGTTCAAAGGCCTCGGGCTCGGTGGAGGCAGCACCCTCCTAGCAGGCATCTCGTTCTTCATCGGAGTACCAGCCCCATACCTGATGTACCGTTATGGTGAAAGATTGCGCAACGCTTCGAGTCATGCAGCGAGCAAATGATAGTATCAGTATTCAGTGAACTTCGATTGTGGAGGCTACAATTTGAATGTAAATTATCTCATAAGCGAAGAAACCGTCGTTGTTCGTTCGTTTAGACTAGCGTGTTACCAGTGTAGCCCATCCTTGAAGCTGGCTCGAGAAAGCACGCATACTAACATATCGAGACTCGTGAGATATTGAGGGTAAAGAGGGCATCGCTACTTGGTCAATCGTATAGTTAGCGTCTTTGCCTATCGCTCGAATCGGCCCATGATCAATTGACCAGCCGCTACACGGTCTTGTCCGCCAGTTTAGGTCACCTTTGCCTTCCTCTGATACAGCTGCAACAGCTGTTGTCAAGATGGTATCGCTCCGTGAACTCGCACGCGAGCGTGAGTTTTACGCTCTTTGCTTAGACTGATCCGACAGTTGAGCTCTGCTGAGTCTTGGTGGTGTGTCATGATGATAACACAGGATACATTGATACGCTACGCAAAACGCGGCCAGCTAATTCACGATGGAAGATCCTAGTACTGGACGCCTATACCAAACTTCACCTGAATTATCTTATGACTACGTATCAGGCGTTGGAAGAGGGTGTGCAGCGTGAGTATGGAATCCCGAGAAAGGCGAAAGTGACAGAGGCGTGTCTGGCTCGCACGCTTGTTAGTCGATCAGCATACCCGTGCAGCAAACAGCAGCAGCTGTCTGCAAGGGCTTGCCGAAGTCGGCACCGCACAGCATTATATCATTGTACATTCCGAATGTGCCTGCTGCTCTGGTCAGGCGTAGTCTTCGAACCCTTCCGATCATTCAAGCCTACACGACAAGCACACAATACGTCCGCTGAGCAGCACTATTGGAGCTAACAATACGCTTTCTCTTCACTATCAGACTTCGAACAGATCGAACACAGTCGGCCTCGTTCAAATATGGAAGCGCTGTACATCGTGCTGCCAACATCAGCGAATGTTAATCGGATATGCGAAGACTTCTAGTTAGTAACGGTGCCTGATCTTTCGGATCACATGGCTGATCCGCAGCACTCTGTCTTCAGTATTGCCCCCACTCCGCAGCCAAATAAGCGCGATAAGAACCCACCTCCACCGCAACCGCCACAACCACCTCGCTACGCAGCTGCACATATTTGTTTCGTTGGAGGTAGGCAGTCACATCCAAATGAGACTTAGAACCCTCATTAGCTAAAAGTCGTTGCCTGTGTGCATCCAGCTGTGGCCGATTCGCTCTTCAATGAGCTAGCAGAGCGGATACCGGAAGATCGTTTGCGAGGCGTAAAAGAGATCTACATTCATTTTTGGCGTGAGCTGCTCCCCTATATAAGGTCGAAGCTAGCAACAAGACTCATCTTTCCCTATAGCCATAGAATCCCATGTGTTCTCCTTGCGGTCGCCTCAAGCTTTCCGCAAACTGTATGCTCCACCCGCACGAAGCGCTCGAGAGGCTGTTGATATTGCCGAAGATGAACTGAGGTTCAGCGCCCATAGCGTACGTCTGGGGTTTTCTTGAGCACTTAATTATATACTGATACTTCATATACCAGCTCGTCAACACTCTTGTCCTCTTAGGTGAGTACCCCTTGATACGCTACTACAACCCGAACACGAAACCCTTGGGAGTCGGAGTCGCATACAACGAACACATTACTCGGCGATTGGCCGAGATGGTGCAGCGGGAGATGGACGAATACTGTCGGAACAATGCGGATTTCCCTGTACGTCCTGTTCCGTTCACGCCAGGAATTAGCCTAACTTTTAAACTGGCAGCCAAAACCTGAACCACCTCGTGCAAGGGGGGTTCTATTCATTACTGAAAGGTCAATGGACTTGATGGCGCCACTGCTACACGAATTCACATATCAAGCGATGATCAATGATCTCCTGGAAGTAGAAGAAGAAGGTACCAAGTACCGCCATCAGTATCGAAATAATGCAGGTGCGATAGAGGACAAGGTTGTGGACCTGTCGGAGGAGGATGAAATCTGGAATGAAACACGCCATATGCACATGAAGGATGCCCTAGACAAGCTGGTAGAAGATTTCAAGCGTTACGCTGGTGATTACCAGAAGAAATACGGCGCTGATGGGAAAAGCAGTATTAATGATATGAAGGACATGCTTGCGAGTCTGGATTCGACGCAGAAGAGCAAAGATTCGCTTTCGGCTCACCTCAGCTTAGCGGAAAAATGCATGGGATACTTCGAATCACATAGCTTGCCGAATGTTGCGGACGTGGAACAGGTGAGACATGCTATTGGATGATACTGGATTGTATCTGATGTTTCCTTTCAGTGCTGTGCAACTGGTTTGACGGCCGAAGGTAAGGCACCACGAACCCTTGTCGAGGACATGGTGCCCCTCCTTGGCAACCGGACACTTAGGTGAGTCACCTCCGTAGAAGCAAGAAATAAGGACTCATAATGTTTTGCGCACCGCAAGTTCGAAAGACAAGGTCCGCATCATCGCTCTATACATCTTGCATCGCAATGGTGTGCCAGAGGAGGATCGCAAACGCCTTTTTCAACATGCACACCTCGCTTTACACGAAATGGATATGGTCAACAACATGAAGTATCTTGGCCTTGATTTGTCGAAGGAATTAAAGAATAATCGCAAACCTGCTATCAAGCAGCGCCAGCTAGAAGATGTCTACGACATTTCAAGATATCAGCCGGTATTGAAGCTTATGCTTGACGTAGGTCTGTATGCCTAGCGCAGTGTAGCGTGTCTGATGGGTTTTTCGCAAATACAGGATCACATCGCTGATCGATTAGATCAGAGTGTATTTCCCTACGTCAAGGACGCCCCTCACTCGCAGCGGAATTCAGCGGCTTCCACCGTCAGCGCGGGAGCTCCAGCCTCCCTTCGAAGCTCGCGGCCGCAATGGGCAGAAAGAGCGAAGACGAGGACAGTGAAGGAACCGAAGCAGAGGCTCATTGTTTTCCAGCTTGGTGGCATGACATATTCAGAGATCCGCAGCGCGTACCAAGTCTCCAATGCCTCTAATCGTGACGTCTTTATCGGTAAGCATGCATCTTCCGGATGCTAATGCAAGCTGGACTGACAATCAACATCCAGGATCGTCCCATATTCTTACGCCGAAGGACTTTCTACATGAGTTAGCTGGGTTAGATAAGGGCGGAGCCGCGTCCATGTCCTCTAGCTTGGCGCCAGATTCAGCTCGATATGATAAATATCGAGAATTGCACAAGAACGACAAGTCAGCGAGGCTTTCACCTCAAGAAGGATTTGATCGGAGATTTCCGTTTGTTTCGACCAAACCGAGTATTGAGCGGCAAAACTCGACTGGGCCGGGCGCCACACAGCAGCAAGCGAAGGCCCAGCAACATCTCCCAGCTGGTGTTTCGAACTCTCAACATCATCCGCCACGCTCGCAAACCCCACAGGGTCCCCCTTCCTCTATGCCACCGCCCAGGCCACATCCATCCGAATCACGCACGAGTTTCTCCCAAAAGTTACTGCATCCAACATCTGCATCAAGGGGCACAGCTCCGTCTCTGAAGCACGCTCAATCTTATGATTCGAGTTTCAACCCTGTAAATACTGCAGCAACGTCCTCTCCCTCTAATTCAAGAGCGCCCTCGATCGCCTCAACGGCTGATAAACCAGAGAAGGAAAAGAAGAAGAAGAACTTGCTCAAAAAGATATTCTAAGTATCTGTGAACATTCGAGGTTTTGTGGTATTCTGGATATATGAACCAATATCTAGCTAAGCTTTCAGACGGTGTCCCGGAAACATGCGGTGGAGCCTGTTCTGACCACTGCGCATCGGGCTTGTTCTAACAAGTTGGATGTACCGGCTGGGAGTATGCAAGGTTTTGGAATCTTACGGAACCTTACATGGCTCTACACCTTCACATGACTTCTCAAGCTCGCTTGTGACTGGTGGGCCAGGTCCCCGCGTCGACCTGTGCTCCGCATTCTCTCGCATTTACTGTGCTCATGCGTTGGAAAGAACATTTAGGCAATTCAGAGCGACTGTCGGCAATGACTCGATTACCGCTGTTGTTTCTGATGGTTATTGTTGATGTGCCTCCACGGGGACGTACAATGCATTCATCGCTTTTTGAATTGATCGAGGCTATCGGTGTACGAGGAATTTCCGACTGTACCCTGTGTGACATACTACAGCGCAATGCAGCGAACCACAGTGTACCGAGATTGCTAGCTCGGCGCGCCACAAGTCTATATACTGTATTGAGGCAGTACCGTAGATGCGGGGGAACTGCACGCACGCCACATGTGCACGATCGGCAATAACATCAAGGCAAGAATAGAAATAGCAATAGAGAAGGCATGAGTGTATGCGAATGTACAGCTAGATTTACATGTCGTTGTCTAAATCGGAATAGCTATCATATTGGCAATTTTATGTGGCGTTTTCCTCGTAACACGAGTATTCTGCATCTTCAGACAAGTCCGGGAGATGGATTTAGTGCCGACTTCGCCCGAAGGAATACCGAGGTCTAGAAGCCGAAGATCGTCAAGGCAAACATAGGGGGTGTCTCTGAAGGATCAGAGCCCGCGCAGGGCTTATCCAGTACTCCGGCCGTGTAGTCAAGCTGTCTTATTGGTTGCAACTTTTGTGTCAATCATCAGATGCGATAGCTGCTTTGTCTGTAAAAGCGGCCGGTTACGTCTCTAACGCTTGCAAGTGTATGAAATATCCTCAGTACATGTGTTGTGGTATATGCGCGGACTACTCCAGAAGTATGCGGTATTGCGGTATTGTTTCCGCAGATCATGCAGGGCAGCCGGAGTACCCTACCGCAAATCGAATTGATCGCAAGGAGTTCGAAGTCCAAAGTTAAATTTTGTGGCCTTCTCAGCAGCCTGGAAAAACGTCGAGCGATCCGAGCGACGTATCATATGACATCGCAAAGAGAGACAAGCAGAGAAAGCGGTGCTTTTTGGGCGCCCAGATGCACGCGGTATCTTTGCCTCTGCGCTCGGTCACAGGCTAGGAAAGCAGATCTGGGGCACCACCCTACGTCAGCAGCGGCTCAAGTGAGGACGCGCGGGTGCGAAAGTGCGCAGGAACGGCATGCGGGGGTGCCTTGACAAATGGGATCGTGCTGAACAAGCTAATGCGGCACACAGGCAGCTGAGAAGTCGCTTCGTCTTCCGCACATGCAGTAGTAGCAGCCTCTTCTACACAGCTGCCGCGACAAAGCAGTCGGGAGTTCTGAGATTGCCTTAAGTCCGCGATTACGGAAACCTTGTGCTAGGAAAAAGGGCTGCCAGGATTCCAGGGGCAAAAAGTACGCAGGCTGCGTTGCAAAATACGGGCGCAAGAGCAAAGACACCGGCATACGCAAGGTCAGAAAAGCCCAGTGTTTGGGTCTCGCTGATAGATACACACGGATAGCTACACGGTCATTCGCAGCACGAGACAGGATCCTCGGTTGAAGGAGGAGAAAGGCTGCTTACAAGGTGGCGAGTCCAGGCTTGTTAGCGGGGGCGCGGGGCCCCATCAATTCGCATCGCCTGTGAGACTGCAGTGGGGGGAACAAGCGGACGCACAGGCACATCAAAAGTCGCCTATGTCAGGCTAGCTGGTCACTTGCTTGTGATGAGCTCCTTTGCCAGCTACTGCCTCAATTGTGGTGAAGCTATACGGAGGATCGAGTGAGTACATATGCGCTGTTCTGTACATGTGCATATCTGTGACGGGGGTGCGCTGCCTGCCGGCAGCAGTCGCTCAACGAGAGGCATATCTCATCACAAGTACAACTCGCTGATCCTCCTTCTTGCCTCTTGTTCTAGATACGACGAAGTCGCATTCTGCAGCTTGGCCTGTCAGACTCGTGCACTTCTGGTCGTCGCAGACGCCCAGCAGCAGGAAGCTATTACAAGCAGCGGGTTCACAACAGAACACCTCTCGAAGGCCTGTATACAAGAGCAAGACTCTTCTGCAGCACTGCAATCCGACCGGCAAAGTGGCGCTCTAGCAAAGGGTGGTGAGACACCCGGTCCTTCGAATCGGCCGAAACTCTCAAAATTGTCTAGGCCTCCTCTGCATACGAGACACAGCATCGCTGTGGTGAACAACCTCGTTTCCTCATCTAACGAGCCTCTTGAACATCCCATAATGAGTTCCTTACGTTCCGATATCTTCAATATCTCATCGGTTGCAAATCCCCTTGTAACTGCGAGCCGGCCGCCACCTGCTTCAGCTTCTGGGGCCCCCGGTAGCGCTACCAACGGGATCTTGACAATGTCTCCAAAGCACTCCACCAATCAACCTCACGTTATGTCTACTTCGAGAACAACTTCACCATCGTTCTTCCCTGCACCTCTATTTCCTCGTGTCCACGATACAGATTTTCCCACAACTGCCGAAGCCTTGTACCGTCAGCACTATCCCAAGTTCGCAAACCGGCGGCATCTTCGGGATCAATCACCGAATAAATACTCCCCCCGCATGTCAGATAGCCGCTCTACGTCAACGGTGTCCGACCTTCAGCTGCTCACTCCACCATCTGCTATTCGACCGTTGGTAGTCCTAGCTGAAGGACTCGGCAACTATTCTAGCATACACGGAGTCGACCCACCACCCCCAACGCCAAAGACCGATGTAAAAATGGATACTATGACAATCACGCCAGATGTTCGCATGGCGGCTCCAGATCTCCCGGAACTTGAACCATCACTGTCCACTCCGTCACTAAGACAAACTCCGGAACGCCGCAGCGCACCTAGGAGGTCCTTAGAAATGTCGCCCAGCATATCGCATGACTATGTGACAGGCCTCCAGGACGCCAATAAAGCTACCAATGTGCCCAGTCCAAACATTCTACGTCCACCGCTGCAACCGAACGGACCTAACGCTGGGCGCAAGACTGACTTATCAGTCGTCCCGACGAACAGTCTCGGTCTAGCGATTGATCAAGCCGAAACCGCCGGAACTCCTGGTTCTACAAGCTCGGCCTTTTCACCAGATGCCAAAGAAAACAACGAGCCTAGCAAAAACAAGGCGCTATCGTCGGTGAGCAAAACAAAAGGCACCTTTCCAGCTTCCCCACCCAAAGCACGCTCGCGTATCGTTCGCATGCATACTGCTCCCCTACCCGCTCACAATGGTATGGCAGGCCAAGACGGGTGGAGCAGTGTAGAAGCTTCGCGGTATACATTAGGTCCAAGGGAAGCGAGCTATATCGTAAGAAAACTGTCCGAAGAGCAGAAAATCCGTCAGCAGAAGGAACGAGCAGCAGCTAGAGATGAAGCGATGGAAACCCGAGGCAGATCTCGAGTTCGAAAGCGGGCTGGCAGCTGGGGCAATCCTGTTTCGTTACCCAATCTTTGAAATGTGAGTGTTTGCTAGTGTCTTATTTGTGGCTTGGCAGCTTACTGAGACGATGATCACATCGCACAGAATGAGCCCTGCACACAGAATCGTACGTAAAAAGCAAAATCAGTATGTTATCAGCAGGCAGTTGTTAGGTCGTAATCTTTTCTGCAGTTGTAGCAGTTGTAATTAGCGAAGAAACTATAATGCGTTGCAATAACAAGCAGACCTCGTTCATCATAAATTCCGCATCCATTGCTGCGAGCGAAGTTCAGATTCACAGTCTAGGAAAGTTATAACATAGAACACTACTGCGCCTTGCCACTACTAGTCTACCATGCGTTGTAGTTATTTGGTTCCAGGCCGGAAGAAACGTAGTCTAATTGTATCGAGAGGTAGACTGGTTCAGAACGGAGCCTTCTTTAGAGCAGCGACATCGTCGAGCACATCTAGGAGAGTACTAGCGCTCCACGCTTGAGTACGGCAGGAATCGTGACAGTAAGCACCATTCTCATTCGTCCTATGGTTTCAAAAATTAGCTACCGCAGGTTTAGTGCGAAGTAGGTGCTGTGAGCGTACAATTCTGGAAGACCACGCCAAGCGTCGTGCTGGATGAATCGTCGGTGTTCGGACAGCAAGGAATGGATATGGTGCAGTGTCTCATTTGCATCCTGCAATTGTAGTTCAGCTACCGCTATCCAAAGCTATGCGTTCCGAGATCGAAATAGCTTACATCTTTGCCGGCGCCGGCTTTGGTGTCGAAGATAAGGTATGCCCGCAAGAAGTAGCCGACTGGCCATACCCATTCGGGGCCTTGATGGTAGTTCCAGCCTTTCGCGATTGATTTGTCATATCCGTCATTACTGTTATCGTAGTTGCCCCTGTAAGCATGATCTGCTGGATCAAGTGTCTTCATGCCAAGCGGTCCCAAAAGTGCACGATGAGCTTGATGAAGGGCTTGCATGGCATGCACTGGATCAAAAAGCTCGGGAGCGACTGACATAGCAACCGGGAAATTACACCTCAGTTGGTAGTCGGAGTATTCACGGTCTTTGGGGGTGCCATAGACGTCTTTGTAGATGCCACGACGAGATACTAGGCTCGAATTAATCTGGTAATTGACGTCCTCATTTGGATTCTCTGGCACATAGTAGTGCTTCTCGAAATTCTTTTGGATGAGCTCAGCCCATTCTTCGTAGGTCACAAGTCTCTTACGACCATCGATATTCGTCTCTACTCCCTTGAATGGGAACTGACCGGATCTAGCAAGACCATCTACCCACGTGAGCGTACTTTTAAGAAGCCCGATTATCTCGACGGGGGAGCCATCTCTCGGAGTACCAGGGTGTCCCTTATTGCCCGTCTTTTCTGACTCTCCCATCTTGTCCATCCATGTGCCACAGTTGTAAGCATTGCCGCCCACGACGAAGCCCGTGTTCCAATCGACTTCAATGTCGATGTTGAAGCCCTCATCCTTCATTTGCATATCTAGATCAGGACCAGCGTTGTATTCACGGAAATGAATACCGTTAGCATGACGCTGGAGAACCTCCTGTATGATTTCAGCGACAGTGCTGGAATACGAGTATGCTTGGCGGTCGTTCCATTTTACCCATTCATCGCTCTGTGGGAATCGTCTCTTGACTGGGACCTCGAGAATATGCGTGCCTTCTGGTGACATCTTCGCGTAGTCTTGAATGTTCTGCAACATCCACCAAGGGGAGTCACGAGAATTGTATCTCGGCGCTCGAATAGAACTTATAAGAGAACCAGTACTTAGTCCTAGGTCGACGCACAATATCATATAGAGACGTACTCTAGGAGATTAGGAATCAAGCCATGTTTCAAGGTTGAGCAGAAAGCCAAGATATGTTCACGAGCCGCATCGTAGAGACCGGTCGTCAAGAAGAGACCACGTAGCGATATGAAGACATCTCGACCCCAGCATCTAGCCCATCCGGCTGCGAAGTGTGGTAGACCCGCAGCGAGAGAAGGAGTATTGATAGAAGGATGTAAAGATGCCGATAGTACCCGTCCGTACATCTGAAGAGCAACTAAAGCAAGGTCGTGAGTGAACACGGTACCTTCCTTTATTAGAGGAGAACACTGAGAGAATGCTTGATCTCGAGCGGCCTTATAGGCAGTGTTGATGACCATCGCAAAATACTTTGGTCGCATGAAGGCTGGCATCTGTGTACGTATGACGTCGAATCGCTCCTTGAACCACTCTGCCGGTCGTGACAGACGAGGTTGAATGTCTTTTTGCCTGTATAGACCACAGACTGTCAGTGCCATGGTCAAGGCATTGTTGCCAGAATGCCACGTACTTCATTAATCGTCCGTAGACGTAATCCATCGCCCAACAGCCTTCACGTAGATGGGCACATAATGGATGACCGAGGTCGTTGGTGCGCATGATGTGTCTGAGAGGATGCATGAAGCCTTCAAGCCCGCAATAGACGAACGGAGCTAGACCCGGGACGACGTAGACTCCATCGCGTCCAGCTGTAGCATCACGTTCTTCGCCGTCTGCCCGGAAAAGAGCAATGTTGAGATCGACAACATCCAGTCTACTGAAGGCGTCCTTCGCGCCAGAAACGCAAAGGGCGTCCACATCCGATGTTAGGCCTTCCATGTGCGTGGCGAAGACCATGACGCTTCCAGGTGGGAAATAATCTGGGACTACGACCTCCTCGTACTGTCCGTCACTGTCAGATCCCGAATTGATAGTGGGCGATACAATCTCTTGAATGTTGCATTGTAAGCCTTTGAAGGTGTCGTTCGTGCTTGGGTCGCGATCAGACGTGATTTCTAAGGTGCCGCCCATAATGTAAGCCACCTTCGATCCTCGCAGGATGACGGGAGGCACTGTAACGACAAGGGAAACATGCGATATTAGATTACTTTCATGACGATAGCACAGATATCCTACGTACCGTTTCCTCTATCTGAGCTAGTGTTGCCCTGGAAGGAGGTATGCGCCACTAGAAGGTAGCCCTTATGGGAAGTCGGGTGGATACGATGGGAAATGATATACTGAAAGGCAGATTGTCAGACTCCGCAAAGACATTTACTACAAAGCTGATACATAATACTCACGTCGCCTTCCTGATGCAGATGACCTTCGGCATAGCCCTCTATGGCCATCTCGGTGTGTAAGTGATTGAGGACTCGCTTGAAGTGTCCTATTCCACTAGAAGATGGATCGTCGTATTCTTCATACTGCCTGGTATCGGTGACGAGGTTCAACAGCTTTGGGTATAGATCATCAAAGCCTTTATTGGACCCGACGGCACTCCAGCAAAAAGATACCAAAGCACCGGTAGGAAGAGCGTCTCTTGCAGTGCGCTTGTCGGAAGGAGATTCGTTATCATGAGTGCAATCCATCATGAAGGCGTGTGGAGTCGAGCCTTGTAGGGGAATGATGTTACAAGGCTGCTCGCTGCCCTTGATTTTGATTGTTGCCTTTTCAAGCAAGCAGTCTTGATCCATGGAACCGACCGGCTTGCCGACACCATAACTGTAGAGCAGTCTACTCTCATCCTTGGGATCGTTGCCGTTCATCGCCTCCCGAATGAGACTGTTCAAGCCAAGTTGTCTGACGAAATGGACGTCTGTTTCCTCAGATCCAGTGAACAGCTCTGCGCAAACGTATAAATTGGGATTGACACGTCTGGCTGCATCGAGGAGCTTCTCGCCGACGTGGATAGGTGTAGAATGACAGTTGTCAATGCGGAAACCGTCGAACATGCCGGCTAGGAGTTCGGTATACTTCGTCATATGCTTCCACAAGAAAGGATTGTCTTCTGGCCCGCTTCCGTAACGAAGCTTGACACAGTCTCCCCAAACAATGACTTCTCGTCGGGTGTATGCCCTTGAAGGTGGGGCTGCAAAGTCATGCAGGGCATTCGCATTCCAGATCCAGCCATTATTGGCTAAGCTGAGAGCACGAGGATCGTGCTTTTTCGTCTTTGCATTTAGGGGAAGACGAGTAAAGAGGGATTCAACTAGGGGTGCCTGAGGGGTAACCCTGCCCATCTTAGGGCCGTGATCTTGCAAGCGAGTATAATCAATGCGCCCGCGAGTGTTCTCCAGTATCGCCGCGATGTCCTCGTTGAACATGCGGTATCGATCGACATTCAGGTCATTGAGAATCCTTTCGAGACGCTCTTCGGCTTCTGAGAGCGACCTGTCTTTGCCTGTTGTGGTGCCAAGCAACTTCGCGATAAAGGCAACAGCTCCTGATGGGTTGACGATTTTAGCATTGTATCGAGTATTAATTGCATGCCAGTCCTCATTCAAGCACAAGCGTGCGAATGTCTGAGCCACGTCATCAGGGGACAGGCTTGAGATATTATCGAGAACATGAGTGGGCTTGTCCCAGTATTTAGCATTCTGCCAAGCTTCTGAAAAGCGGGTCTTCTCCGTCGCGACATCGATAACGTAGTACTCCCACAGCTTCAACCTGGGTAGGATATCGTCTTTGATGTACTCCATGATCTTTGAAAGTTCATCATGGCCAGTAAGAGGGTTGGCAAATCCATGTTTCTCCAGGTTGTTGGAGAACTCGAGAAGTGTATCGTCAATGAGCAGAGCAGATTCCAGGTGAGGGGAGTTCGCTGGCGAGTAGCCTGCATTGTCCGAGCGTCAGAAGGAGCACAAGTCGTGTCAAGAGTCTTCCGACCTACCAGATTCGGGATGATCCTGAAGCCATTCGCTGTTGTTTGCAGTATGATTCCAGACGACATCCGTCAAACTGAGAATACCCCAGTGCTTCCGGATCCGGGCAAGTAGATCTTTGATGCCTTTTTGCTTTGCTTCGACTGACATCTTCTTGCCATTTTTGAAAAGGTCATTGTCGAAGGCCATTTGGTCGAAGATAGAATAGGGACTTCCGCTCTCACCTCGCTGCTGAAGCGGCGTGAAATGTAGCATGTTGTAACCTCTATCACGCGTAACATCCAAATGTTTATCCCATCGATCAATCGTGCCCATCCATTTTGCGATAACGGATTGGATGACCAAGCCATCTGTAGGGAGTGCTACGTTTTCGGTCCCTACCCTGCCGCCGCCCTGCTTGACGTCTAGCGGTTTGAAGGAATCGGAAAGAATATTGCTTCGCTTAGGTATAGTCAAGATAGGATCTACATTGAAAGCTCCGGTCTTGCTCTGGACCCTCTTGCCTTTCGCAGGAACCTCCGATGTGCCGTTCAGCGAGAGCTGAGCGTCTTTATCGACAGTTGAACTCGCGTCATACTCGATAAAATAGTGGAAGACACCCGGCTTTGTGATCGGCAAATCAATCTGTATGGGCTTGCTGAAGTCGCTCGGCAGGCTGTAGTATTGGACAAGGCCGGGATGTGTGATCCGATGGGATTGTCATTGTTTCGAGAAAGAAGGGAAAAAAGGACAATCACAGATTGATCGACAGGAATTCACGGAGGCCCGCGGATTTCATGGAATTGGAGCGCCAGCAACGGAAAGGTCAGTAATGCAAGGCAGCAGTCCAGCTGCGGACACCCACATTTTCTGATGAAACTTCTCGCGCTCAAAAGGCGAGCCATCGAGGGGGAAGTTGGTGTGCAACACTCCCGATTTTGATGCAAATGAGCCAGCTTGGATCGACATGCGAAGGTAGTAGGGCTTGACTGGAGGGGGCAGGCGGATGTACTGCAACGGGGTATGTTGGCTGGGATCAGCCCCGGGGATCTCGCGCAACAGAACCTGCGCAAGCTCGCACTCACACTGCGCTCCCTCGTCGGCGACCCGTCGTCCTCGAGCTCCAGCTCGTACACCGTGATCACCTCTTGCTCCTCAACCGTCTTGCTGCTGCCGGCGTCGCCGTTGGTGTGTGCCACCGCTGCGCCGTTGGAGACAGCCATTGCGGACCGAGCTGATAGCAATCCTACTTGTCGTGATCCCCGCTGCTGTCTGTGCACCTGCTTGCTGCTCAGTCGCGCCTCTGCGGAAGAAGAATGGCTTTCTTCTTCATGCATCCGTCCAAAGCGGGCTTTCACCTTTTTCGATCGCACTGACGATTGCCATACCGAGCATAGATACTTGGGTTAACATCACGCAGCATGCATAACAGGACCGCTTGCATGCATGTCAGCAGAGCGAGTACACACAATTACGACTCTATGAGACGGGCAATGTGCTGGCTTGTGTGTACGCGAATTCACCAAATCTATTGCCACTAGAAATCCGGAAACACACGATCTAGTAGCCATCTTTACGCTTTCCCCTTATACTTCCAGTAGCTCCGCTACATCAAGAACTAGTTCATCGTCTCCCCACTGGCCAACTACCTGTACGCCTATAGGAAGCCGATTTACGTCGTCCATTTCGACGGGACAGCTAGCAGCAGGCAGGCCAGCCAGACTTGCAGGAACAGTCAAGACATCCTGTACATATGCTGCCGTCCCATTTCCTGGTTTCTGGGCTTCTTCGAAAGTGGGTGCGGCCGACATGGCCGACGGGAACATCAGTATATCTACGCCTGCTTCGTCCCGAGATAACAGCCCGTGCGAATCCTCCTCGTTCACAGCACTCCGACGAAGTGGATTCCTCTTCATGAAGACGTTGTCCATCTCGTTCTTGAGCTCCTCCCGTAGTGCCTGGGCTGCCAAGAAATAATTATCGAATGCGCTGGAGGACATCGCGGCTGTCAACCCAAGTTTGACACGGCATGCGACTGATCAGAGCGAGACTCACTCCGCTGAAAGAGCATAGGTGCCTAAAATGATCCTTTTCTGGACTTCAGCACCAAAACCCGCAGTTCTCGTGTTCTCAATATGAGCTTCACTCCTGGTGCCAAATCGGATACCATCGTATCTCGCTAGATTGCTGCTAGCTTCTGCACTCGCAATCGTATAATACGCACTAAGGGCCTTAGTCGTGCTTGGTATTGAGATAGACACCAGTTCGACCTGTACTTGTTTCCGCAGTCGAGCAAGAGCTTGTCGAAGCGGTTGTATACTCGCTTGTGTAAGTTCTGCAGGAAAGCATTCGACGGGTATGCCAATTCGCAGTTGCTGTAGCTTAGATTTCGAAGGGACTTGCGCTCTATACTTCGAGGGTATGGCAGTCGGATCATTCTTGTCGTACTCATTGATGACTCCTGATAAGTTAAGAATAAGATGGAGCAAATGGTTAAGTCTGTAAAACACGCGGGGCTCACTGAAGGTCCGACGTGCATTCTTAGCTCTTCTTGAAAAGATACCGACGGTGTCTAAGCTACTCGCATAGGCGACCAGTCCATACCGAGAAAGCAGTCCATATGAAGGCTTGAAACCGAGTGTTCCGGTGTAACTGGCTGGCAATCTGACTGAACCGCCAGTATCACTACCGATGGCACTAGTTCATGCCATTCAATTAGTCAAGTGTGTGTCAAATGACACTGAAGATGTCCTGATGTCCCCTACACGTCGCAATACCCAGCAGCAACGCTGGCCGCTGCACCGCTGGAGCTTCCGCCAGCAACCCTAGTCGGATCAAGCGGATTCTTTACAGAACCATGAATGGAGTAGACACCATTCGATCCCATTCCGAACTCGTCCATGTTCGTTTTGCCAACTATACGCGCTCCATGTTTTCGAAGCTTCTTCACGATAGTCGCTTCGAATGGTGATCGATAATCTTGCAGCATGCGAGATCCGCATGAAGTCGTAGAGCCGTGTTGATCATGTGTAACGAAATTGTCTTTGACGCTGAAGGTCAAAGGCGAGAGCGAGCCTTCGGCTTGTGTAGTGCCCTTGCTGCTTGATTCTGCAGCTACCGAAACGAAGGCATGGTACGGATCATACGGATGCTCTTGCTGCAAATCTGTCGAGACTGTTGGGCCAGTGCTAGGAAGACGGACTTCTGGTGCCACTCCTGACGTAGAGAAGCAGCGCTGGAAGCGGCAGATGCATCCAGGCAGACGCTGAAAACGGGTCATAGGAGTTGGGCGAAGATAGCGAAGCAATCGACATCCTTTATCCGTTCAATACCCTGTGAGCTAATCAATCTTGCAGTAGCACTAGGAGACGCGGTGGGCGAAGATCACAGCAGATCAGCTCTAACTCCGCTCTTATAGCTGATGACTTGATCACGGCAGCAAAGAGTTGGTTTCGTATGGGTAGATTCGTGATTACGGATAAGCCGATGTTGTGGAGGCCGGCCGGCCTTTTCCCGGATAAGCGATCCTTGGGGGTAAGTGAGAGGTAGAACTGGAAATCATAGACGCAGGTCTTCTCCTCCTTTATCAAGCACAGATACTTAAAAGATGACAGTCGACTCCCCTGTTTGGTTGATTACTGGTTGCTCGTAAGGCATCTCGACTCCTATCACCGGTGCTCCTAGGGTTAACGTAGTTCTGTCGTTCACCCGCCAAACCTCATCCGTGCGAGCAGGTCTGGCTTCGGTATTGAGCTAGCTCGGATTGCTCTGGCGGCAAAGCACCGAGTCGTAGCTACTTCGCGCAACCCTGCAAAGACTCCTGACCTCGTCAAAGAAGTGGAAGATGCAGGGGGAAAATGGTTCGCTCTGGATGTCGCCAACCCAGCTCCACATGTGGCAACAGACATTGTCAAGCAGGTCATTGAGGTCTATGGAAGGCTAGACGTCTTGGTGAACAACGCAGGCACGTGCCTTACCGGCATTTGTGAATTCATTACCGATGCTCAAGCAAAAGATCAGTTCGAAGTCAACTTCTTCGGTGCACACCGGTTGATATCAGCCGCTTTGCCTACCATGCGTGCCCAGAAGAGTGGCACTATCGGTGAGTGATGACTATACTGACAATGCGTGGATGTTGTTGACCAGAAGGACTCCAGTTAACATAAGCAGCATGGCTGGTATATCTGCGAACCCCTCTCTTTGCATGTATGCAGCATCTAAGCATGCGTTGGAAGGTGGGTCCATGCACTTAGCATACGAATAGGGTTGAGCAATCGGTCTGACCCAGAACATATGTACAGCTCTCACGGAATCACTTTCCGTCGAGGTACGCGCATTGGGCGTTCGCTGCTTGATCGTCGAGCCAGGTAATTTCCGTACAAACGTGCTGGCCAGCGCTGTAGCGGTTGGCGAACAGCCCATCCCGGATTCTTACAAGGACAGTGAAATCGTAGCGGCGCTAGCCAGATTCAAAGTGAATCACGGTTCGCAGATGGGCGACACCGTACTCGGTTGCCGCCGAATCTTCGAGGCCGTTACGCGAACTGGCATGTTCGAAAATCGACCTTGGGATCTACGACTGTGAGCAGGCTTTGACTGACCTCGGCTGCTGAAGTCCGCTGACATTCCTACCCTATTAAGGCCTCTCGGAAGTGATTGTCTCCAGCGGATCCAAGGCAAGATCGACATGTTAACGAATAGTATTACGACACAGGCGGATATTGCCCGTAGTACAGACTCGTAGAGCTGGAAAGAAGCACTGGCAAGCATTACATATTTGTAGCCAGTTGCGCAAGGGCTTTGACTTTCTGGCTGATCGGGTCCCAATCAAGGTCTAATTGAGGCCTAAGTGCTGGATCTGTGCGTCTACCGTTATGCCGATCCACCGTCCTGTAGCATACCTGCACCTTACTTCCCTTGACAGTTGTGCCTTGCCTTTGCCCTTTATACGCACTAAGCGCGATGCTTTCCACATAGATAACATCGCCTTGAAGCAAAAGTTGCCCTGCCCAATCTTCAGCGTAGCTGTCCCACATAACGATTTGCAGATTCGCTCCTGTTTCATCGACAAGACTCATACCTGCTCGAGTTACTTCTGCCTTGCTACCTTTGCTGGGATTCCTGACTGGCATAGTTGACGGTAGCTCCATTGCATCGACAAGAGCCAACAAATTGACCCGTGGACTGTTGAAGGGACCCCTGCCGACTGAAGACGGCAGAGCATTCAGAGGTGTTAAAGAGGCTAGCTGGAAGCACCAGCTGGGGAGGTTGAGGAGGGATTGTTCTTCCGTGATATTGCCAAAGGACTCATAAGACTTGGAAGCATCCCCTCCTCCAAGACGGCTGCGCAGCTGGGTAGGCGGAGGCAAGAGGGACTCGGAGAAGCTATCTTCGCTCCGTTCAGGTTGGTCGTGGGTCCCTTTCGGTTTGCCGTGTCTCTCTAATGGTACCTCCAGCCGGCCAGTCCCCGCCAGGCCAACCGAGTGAAAGTGCGACTGCGATTCTTCAGCTACATCTCTTGATTGCTCCAGCAGGGCAGCCAAGATGGCCGCTTGGTTGCCTTCGCGTGGCGAGCTCGTCTGAGTCTGGCTGTCTTGAACGTTTTGTTTCACCCTCTCTAACCCCTCCACCGAGGGTACGGCCCCGCGCGAGTTATCAAAAACTGTATGCCATCGTTGCTGGCTCTGCGCCGGCTGTGACGAGTCACCTATACCAGTATGTCTGCGTTGACTCGGAGATTCTGATGCTGACAAGACGTCCCTTGAACTGGGAGCTCCGCGTAGGAAGAGCCACTGTGTTGGCATGCGGTGGGCAGTGGTGCCTTCCAGATTATCGCCACGAGACCGATCCTAGACCGTACATTCAGTGGCGACGAATCTGTACCTAAGAACTATCATACAGTACCTCATAACTAAATTAGTAAACCATACCATGTCTCCTGGACATCAAAATCTGCTATTTACGTGCCTGCCGTTTGAAAAAAATCTCAATCAAGTCTCCCAAGCTATGCCTCTTCGGTACCAGCGGTTCTGGTTGAGGCTGGTCAGCTCCAAATCAACAACAGAACTATCATTCGCCTCCGAAGATTTCCAGAAATCTACTGGCCGTCATATCAGGCGCTCATAGCGATGACGACCGCTAGCGGACCCCTTCCGCCCATACTTTCCGCCCTTTCGATTCTTCTTTCCTTTGCAATCCTTTCCACTTCCACCCACGACCGGGTAGCTCTCGCTGTCTGTAGAACCTTCGGGCTGTGTGACCGCGCTATACGGCGCCGATGTGTCAGGGGCGGGAGGACTATCATTTCCAGTATCACTGGACCCAGATGGAACAGTTTGGGTGGCTTGATTAGCAACCTGTTCTGCTGTAGCAGAAGGCTCTGTTATTGCTTGAGGCTTCTTGTCTGTTGGAATGATAGGCGGACTGTCATAACCTGTTGTCGAAGGAACAGCCTGGGAACCGCTATTGACTTGGCTAGCATCTCCGCCCGCAGATGACGCAACTGTTTCGCCATTGGATTGCAATGTAACGGAGCCCATACCAAGGTCTTCCTGCGTGCATCCCCGGGTTTGCGATTCAATCGGCCCAGGGGTCTGGCCTGCCCATGTACCGCCATATGTCACATACTTGCCAGGGTTCGAAAAGACGAGCTCATTGTCCTACAATAGGTATGAAGCTGCTGGTCAGCTAGCTGGAGATGACTGCCGATGATGAAATCCTCACGTAGACTACCTGGCAAACGGCAGACTTTGCTCCTAAACTCGCTTTCACCACTGCCGGTACCGTCATGCTCGAGGAAGACGACTGTATATTGATAGCGGCGCAATTCTGGTACATCTCCATCAAGCCGGTCTTCGTAATCCACTGCTCATATAGCTGTCAGTAATTGAGGATGTGTGGAATTCGTCTCAACTCACAGTCCAGCTCAGAAGTACATTGTTGCCGGCGGGTGTCTCCTCGGGAAACTGTAAGCCAGATAAGCAGGCAAGGAAACGGATGCATTCGAAACAGTATCACCTGACATCTTGTTGGAGATGAAGCATACCGTAAAGGAGAGGGTGTCAGTATCACGATCGTTTGGGGCCGTGGGGCATCCGCCAATCCAGGAGTGTATGACACCAAAAGAGGCACCTCCATCGCTAACAGCATTATAGAGAGGGTCCGTTAACCCGAAATGGCGTTCCATGCATGGATCAGTCAAAACTTACTAGGACAGGGCAACTTGGCATGAACCTCCTTCATGATCTGTGCCGTTGTTATTACTGAGTGTAATGCTGAACTGCTGCCCGGCTTGTACTGTTTCAGTAGCCTGTGTAAAAGATGGAATGTCTACATGATAGCCCTTGCAGGGGTAATCACTAGACACATAAGCTGATTTAGCCTGATTCGCCAAACAAAGGCTTGTATGAAGTTATATCAACCTTGGCGACAAAAGGGGGCCAGCAATATTGTAGTCTACGGCAGGCTCTCTGCCCCAGGCGTATGCTGGATGGTCTTCACTCCTCATGGCGGGCGGTTTGCTCATCCGTATATGAGCTTGGACAGGTGAAGCCAAGTACACAAACAGTGTGAACACCATGCCATAGTATGCGGCTATGCGAGACATTGTCGATGGGATTGGACGATACTGGTTGTGGCCACAGCAGGAAAGTTCAAAGGAGAGTTGATAGAGATCGTACTCGAGTGCAGGACCTATCGAGTCGTGTCAGGGGCGGGTCGAGAGGGAAGGATGGGTCAGACTTCAGACTGGCAGGGCAGGAGAGCAACGTCTGCTTGTGTACAAAGCTGGTCGTCAGGCTGAGTATCCACTTGCGCAAACCTCGCTAATCCGCGGAAGCGCACCGAGGGCGGAGGGCGGTCACCTGAAAGCGCCCTTGACCTGCCTGCGGAATGACGGATATGTGGCGCCCGCTCTGGCCAAGACTATGGTTCTGCAAAGCCTTTGAAGGCTGTCCATCTTCTTCAGGGTTGGGCGTTGCGGCATACTGCAGGCTATGGACATCGAGCAGGCCCGTCAGTATGGAGCAGGATTCGTCTTCGGACTGCGCAGGCATTTGCCGCCAGCGTCAATCTGTATTTCAGAATCTACATGTCCTGTGCAGCTGAGACGATACCTGTGACGGACCAACATGGGTGTTATGCTCAGCGGAGTTTAGTGGGGAAGTGATCGGGGCGATAGTGCTGCGCGCGCTTGCATGCTTCAGCCTTATCAATGTTCCGACATTAAGCCAACCATATGGTTGCATAGATTCGTGCTCCTGCATCGAAGTCACTCACATTGCAGCATCTATGGACGGGCACGCAAGCTCTGACGTTCGGTTGCCCGTGGCTGGCATAGTCAGAATCACTCCGTCGAGCTGACATGCAGTGCTTTAGCATTTAGAAGCTTACACAACGATGTCTTGCAACGGCCCAGCCAGTGAACTCTGACAACAGATCTACAAACCTATAGACATTGTGAAGCCCAACATCAAGTAGGGCACAATCTGCATGAACACAAGATCTTGACAAAGGATGTAGATGCACACTTTAGACATGTGACTGCTGCTGAGCATCGCTAGGGTTGGGGAGCTGTCGGCGTTGCATAGGCTGATTGTGCTCGTCTTCGCCTACGTTGTGCTTTCCTAACGGTGATCTTCCCTGCTTGGCAGGCTGCGCCAGACGCTGCTACTGTACCCATTGGCACGTAGCGGGGGGAACCCGCATGGCAGAGGTAAAAGCTGGAACCATCATCGGAGCATTGTATACTTCCGACTGAGCAGGATGTGGATGAATCGGGGGCCGATGGCGCTGCGGTTTTGGTGAATACGACAACACCCTCAGTACAGAGTATTCCAGGGGCAATAGACTCTGTGAGTATAGCCCGAAGCAGATAGACGAAATCAGCAGATGGCTCGGTGCTGATGATA
The DNA here is from genome assembly GCA_001599955.1 of Cystobasidium pallidum. Taxonomy (NCBI): domain Eukaryota; kingdom Fungi; phylum Basidiomycota; class Cystobasidiomycetes; order Cystobasidiales; family Cystobasidiaceae; genus Cystobasidium; species Cystobasidium pallidum. Next base: position 1,454,770 of record BCIL01000005.1, read on the forward strand.
GGTATAGAACCTCACCCATAGGAAACCAGCCCGACAGATCACAGATTGAGACGCCTTTTCCATCTGGAGAGCACCGGATCCCACCTGCGCAATCTCCTGCAGACTGTTGGCTAGGCTTGTCTTTTACACCCGCATATTCATCCGCCCCCACCGTATCTCGGGGAGGAGGGATTGCCTCGGTTTGCGCCGGGACACTTGTGGAGAGCGGCGTCTCAGCATCGGCTTGCTGCTCGTATTGCACGCTTGTGGTGGCTACGGTCCCTGAGGGAACCGCTGACGGAGGTGAAGAGATCCCGCTGCTTTGTAAAGTTACAAGAGACCCTTCCAGAATTGAGGGTGAGCAGCCTGGAGCCTGTACGTCGGCAGATGTCGGTTTCTGACCCGCCCATTTTCCCCCATAAACGACAGAGATACCTGGGTTCGGAAAGACCAGCTCGTCACCCTGCGCAAAAGCAGTGGAAGGTCAGGCGAGGAGACGAAATATTGAAGGGAGCTCTTACCCCCACAGTGCTACAACCGTCTCCGTTGTTTGCAATAAACATCGCAGGAACGGTAAGACTGGAGGACGAAGACTGTATGGTAACTGCAGCACAAGAATGATAGAGCTCGCGTTTGCCCTGACGGTTGAACCACTGAAGGGAATGTTCAGTCTGTTTCTCCGGTGGAAAGCAGATAACTTACACTCCATCCTAAAAGCGCGTCACCAGCCGGTGCCCCTTTGGGTATCTAGGAATAGCGCGCATGGTCAGTGATAGTTCTCGGCGGCGAGCCGTGCAAAATCTCATTCCTACCTGGAAAGAATAGTCTAGAGCGATTGGGCAGCCCCCAATCACACTATGTATCACTCCGAACGAGACCCCTCCGTCGCTGGATTAGGGCATCCACGTAAGCAGCTGTGCATAGAGCTTGCGAGCTGCGTACCTACTATGATAGAGAGAACTGACAGGACCCGCCATCATGAGTAACTAAGCCTGCTGGGTTGCCTAAGGTAACTGTTATCTCCTGGCCAGCGGTATAAGCAGTGCGTGGAACGTCGGCGGGCATCTTCAGGTGCTGGCCATGGCAAGGGAATGGTCTGTAAAAAGGAAGGCTTGAACATTAGTCACTGAACAGTATTGTCATGTGCTTCGACTTTGGAGAACGACCTACATGTCAGCTGATATCGGTTCTACAGCAAAGTAGTCGAATGTTTGGGTATCATAACCTTGCATTCCTTCGCTACCAAGAGCTAAGGGTTGTTGCATTTGCATATGTGCAATTACAGTCACATACTGGGATGTGATGAGTATCCCAGTAAGGGCTTTGGTGCATTTGTGCAGCATGTTGAGGGAATCGCGAGGTTTCCCGACACAGAATGAACAGGTCAATGTCGTTTGTTGGAAGTGGCCGGGTATAGTCCAAGAATACCTCAGCGTGCGCACAGAACAAGTCGCTCAGAGCTGTACAAGAGACGCGAAAAGGTGGAGCCGTGGAAGTGTCGCAACAGTCGGTGAGAGGCAGCTACTTTGGAGAAGGGGTAGGGATGGAAGGGGGTTGGGCTCAGGGGGAAGACTTCGATACGGGCTCAGGGAAATAACTAGGCAACACGCCAGGAATTAGGCCTGGCAAAGCCTAGCTCTTGGACGTGAAAGGGACTGGAATTTGGGGGTCCTCGGAGATTTACCGGGAATTGGACCAATACTAGCAAGGATTAGTAGGGATCACTCCGAAGGATGGAAGCCTTGCAGATCGGGAAGTGGGCCTTCGATCTGCAAAGACCACGAGAATTCAGGAGAGGCCACGATCCCGGGACCGTTCGTATTGGCAGACTGGCCTTGTCTGAAGTTGCCGGAGTCGCGGCAGTGAAGCTGTATTAAAAGGGGCTTATCGCTAAGCTGTCAGACTGCAGGGTGCACGCCGCCTAGGTGTGCAGATCAGCTTCCCCGTAGCTCTAGCTAACGCATTCAGCAAAGTCGAGACATCACTTCAGCGAACCCGACTGGTCATGTTTCCCGTCAAACCTCAAAGGTGTCAATTGTACAAATGAAAGAAGAGGGACCAAGAAGTTTAAAACTATTCTCCTTCCTGCTCAGTGCATCCAGTGAATGGTGAGAATATCCCGAAGAGGCTTATTGCGACCGATGTGCCCGCTTGATACTCCTAAAAGTTATATGGCGGTTTCTGGTGAAGTGTCCATTACGAGCCGGGAGGTCGAACGTGCCGCGGCCAGCGCTACACTTGATGTTCGGTGGAGCGAGTCTTATGGGGATATAACGGCTGCCGTCTGATTGACACGTAAATATGCGTGATCCAGATTCCTCGCACCTGACCTCCCCGGGATGACAAATGACAGGTATGGCACCTCGACGGACTTGCGCATTCGCATGACCGATAGCTCCGTCTTTGCAGATTGTGCCAGCTGCTACTGATCCTGTGGAGCAAACAATTGTTCTTGAGTGTCGAGGGGATAGATCCACAGTGAAAACGTGCTTACCCATCGCAACCCAGCCACTTGCGCCACATAAGAAAAACGACTTGCCGTCAGCAGAACAACCCAATCCGCCGGAGCATGCTCCACCAGCCTGCACGCCTCCCGAAGACGGCCCGTCCGGACCGGCTGGGGAATCTGGTATAGCTGGATCGGTCGACGAGACCGAAGGGTCTGTGTCGTCTGCATCTGCTGGATCTACTCCATCGGTTGGCTCCTTCTTATCATCAGATTCGACCGCTCCCGGCGTTTGTCCCATAGAAGTATCCGGCTCGGTTATCGCCTCCCCTTGATCTGGACTGACCGTAGTGTCTGCCGCAGGTGTATTCTTGAATCCTTTCTGTTTTATACGTTTCTTGCCCTTGACAAGTACTTTGCCGTCATCGGCCTGGACCTCAGGGAACTGATTATGCAGAGCAACATCGGTTTCCGGTTTGTTTATGGGGGTCGTCACACTTGTACTTTGAGGTACGGGCGCAGGTGGCTGTAAAATAGAACCTTGAGGTGCGGAAGTCTGTGGAGTGTCACTTGGAGTGTTACCGGGAGGGGCTTCCTGAGCAGAGACTTCCGGAGGACTCTCGTGCAGTGCTTTGTCAGCTGGCGCTGGGGCTGGTCCTGGTCCTGGTCCTGGACTTCCATTCGACGTGAGTTGAACAGTGCCATCGTCCGAACAATTCTCGAAGCCATCTGGTGCCGGAGTTTGTCCTGCATAGCTTCCCCCATACGTAACATGCTTGCCGGGGTTTGGAAAGACCATATCCATATTCTGTGTAACAAACAATTGTCAGCAATCCAGCAAGGATTTGCGAAAAGCCTCCTCGAGTCGCATCAAAAACGTACTGCTATAGTTTTGCAAGATTCTCCTAGGTTGGCTTTGAAGATAGCCGGTGCCGTCATTGATTCGGATGACGAAGAAATGGTCACTGGAGCGCAATTCATGTACATCTCACGGTTGCCTTTACCAGAATGCACTGGCATCAGTACGACTGCGCTCTCTTATTGTCTCTTCTGGATGAGAGTTACCTTTATGATTGAACCACTGTAAACAGGATCTTCTTCAGCATCAAATCACACTGTTCTGACATGTGATGACATCTTACAGTCCAGGCCAGTAAGACGTCCTGACCGCTGGGCGTTTCCGACGGAATCTGCGGTGGGCGGTTCAGTCCAAATGCCCGTACGCATATCGTCAGACATCGACCCTGACCTGGAAGGTAAGTGATCTCGATGCGCCTGCTTCAGCCATACACCCCCCAATTACAGAGTGAATCACGCCCCATGTCGCTCCCTTGTCACTATGTAATAACGATCTCAATCCGTGCGATTCTCGGCTCAGTCGCCAAGGGCCTCTGGAACTCACTAGGACAGAGATATTTGGCATGATCCTCCCAGATGTGTGGTTCCTCCAGAGACTGTCACCGACATCGTTTGTCCAGCGGTGTATGGCGTTCTTGAGATATCAGGAGGCATCGTCTCAAGCTTCCCTTTGCACGGAAAGCCGATTCTGGATCAGCAGGAAGATCTCGGCATCAAAAAGAGTAAGTGAAGTGATATAGCCAAGAATTGACCACACAAGCGTCAGCCGAGCCGTAGGACTATTCGCAATGGGAGGTGTCTGAGCCTTACGGGCCGCCCATACCCTTGATAGGGGCCATCAGATCGTAATCACGCGGGGTTGCACTATTCTCAGATCCTAAGGCTGGAGGGTCGGTCATGATGAGATGTCCAAGTACTTGTGTCGTATACGTCAGCAGGAGCAGCGCCACTAGCGTAGCCAAGGATGTAACCCGCGGCCAACCCTTGCTCTTGACCATATTCCAGGAACATGTACCAGCAATATTTTACAGGTATGTAGGTGTCGATGCCTGTGAGAACTCCCTAGACTGTCTGCAGCGTTCGACAAGTCCCGTTGACTGGGTCGACGCGAGTAGAATGCGGCGCTAGGCAGCGGTTCAAGATGAGGGGATGCGAGTCCTGAGTGTCGGGTCAAATGAGTGTGATTTCTGTTTGGCTTAGAGTATTAATGGGTCATCGGGATATTAGGCAAGCAGAGGAGTAGAATGGATGTCGGTCGAAGCCCAAGAGCGGATGCAGAGACGGATCGAGGAGACCGATGAGCAACACCGCTACCCAGCTTCAAACGGCGATCAGGTGATCTGCCAGGGCAAGACATCCGGCCCAGATCACGCGACTACACGGGGGTGCACCGCGAGAGTCGCTTGCGATGCACTGCGTTTCGCACTCGATCCGAAAGTAAGGTTTTCTGGAATGAGGCTTGAAGCCGTCATGCCGTCTGTGCAGAACTGACAGCAAGGAAGGAGTTTCAAGACACCGTACAGCTGGGTGTAGGATGCTTTTCGACAAATGACAGAAGAAACCTGCTTTAACTGGTGGAACTGAGTAAAAGGAAACATCCCTTTCTCGTTTCGCTTTCAATCGCCATTCGGACAGGCAAGGACTTACCTTTGCCAGGTTTGCAGGTGTAGAGAAAAGGGATATTTGCGGGTTTGTACGCCCTTTCCCTTTGTATGTATCGTCATGAGGATAGACCGGAGCGAGCAAGAGGAACCTGGAGTGAGAGCCTTCGACTTGGCAGGTAAATCGTGACAGATCCGAAGCTCTCCCGGTGAGCAAGATAGAGTACAGGAGATTACTATAGCATACAGTTTGTCAACAGCCGGACAGGATATTTTGTTTTTGACGCGAAGCTTCAGACATGCGCTTGCACGACTCAAAAGTCCGCATCCACGTCGATCGGGAGGAGGGAAATCATCGCAACGCTTGAATAGATGATGAGAGGCGCTCGTGTATCATACCTTACGTTAAGGTCGACTTCGTACATCAGTTAGCATTGAGTCAGCTCCTGCCTGCAGGTTATGGAATGAGGCCAACATTGTCTGTCGAAGTCCTCAGTGGTCAAGAACAATCGAACGTTTGTATCTGCGGCCTTGCCGAAGTCAAAAGTTTCAGGTTGAAAACGGGCTAATCAAACTTTTGAGTCTCTATGTTTAGTATATATATATCGTATTGTATTGCATAAATGTGTATGGCCAGCCATTTGAGGAGGTGGAGGTCGCACTTGGCGATATCTTGAGCAGGACTAACAATGAGGGATCATCAAGAACCCAAGAAAGTATATACAAGGACAAATTCGATTCATGAAGGCATGTTAAGACAGAAGCCGTAAACTCTTTGACTTAAGCTATAAAAGTTTTCCCTATCTCCCTGTTTGCGGCCTCATGTGATGATTGCTGATTACTAAGAAGTCGAAAAAGCTGCTGAAAGCGACCCTGGAAACTGTCGGGTCGGAGTGGTATTGAACGATATGGATTTCTTGAGAGAGCGTGCGCTTGCTGAACTGAGAATGATGCGTGATCTTGCTACTGCGAATCGAAAGGATAACTCGAATGAAGACTGAAACTGCAAAGAAGAATACATGTATAGCTACATGAACTGATATAGACTTTCATTTCTCGGTATCTTTTTGATCAGTTCATGAGCTATGATTCATTCTTCTAGGTTTATGTCTTCTAGTCTTGTTCGTTTTCCTGATTGGGCAGATTTTTCCATCTACGCATTGTGTTCCCGGAGCTACCAATCCCATATTCGTTAAGCTCGTTCCATCGGTATTGCATAGGGAAAAGGTATTTCCGTCATCAGAGCAAACAAGTTTGCCAGGTGAGCAAGATGCGACACTAGCGGCGAAAGAAGCGGACGTGGCATCCTTGACATTCCCAGTTTTGGCTTGTAGTGAAGCATGTCCTATTTTTCCATCTTTGCAAATAGTCCCAGGAGCGACTAGACCCATTAATACCCATTGACCGCTCGAGCAAAGGTAGAAGGAAGCATCATTCTCTGAGCATTTGATTCCTGTGCCGGTGCACACCTTGTCTGCGAGATTTGGAGTCTCAATAGCTGCAGGTGAACTTGTAACCTTCGACGAACTCTTGGGATTACTCCGTCCACTTGATAGCTTGAACGCCGAAGAAGTGGTTGTGGGCTTCACTTCGATGGGTGGCGACGTTGTGCTAATCGAAGGTGGAGCGGCTAGGTTCCCACGGATCGGTCTCAAGGAGACTTTGGCGGATGTGCTGATCGGCTCCTTGATTGGCTCCTTGATTGGCTCCTGTACTGTATAAGTGGGTGTAGGCTCGGGAACTTGGGCAGGTTCTTCTACGCTTGGCTTGGGAGCATCTCCAATGTCACCCTTGTCGTCGCCGCCAGCACCGCTTCCACCATCGGAGGAAGCACCACTATCCGAACGCAAAGTTACGAACTTGTTTGCCATGGTTTGATCTTCCGAGCAGCTTGTTACTTGAAGAGCTTCTTTACCGGGCTTTTGACCAGCCCATTTCCCTCCATAGACTACCGAAGCACCTGGGTTTGGAAAGACAAGCTCGTCACCCTACATTCAATGAATGCACCCGATGACGAATGAATCTCGATGTTAGCCAAACTCTGCGAAAAATAACTATGTATCTGTTTGGACAGGAAGGGGTGAGGAACGCACCTCGACTGTATGACATGAGCCACCAAAAGTATTCGCGCGGAATATCGAAGGAAGTTCAATTGGGGAAGTAGACGAAGATTCGATATTGATTGCTGCGCAGTTCATGTACATCTCCCGATTTCCGACCCTGCAAAGAGAGGGAAGAAGCTGTCTCAATCTATGCGTCATCATTGGCTGTAATCGCTGAAATAGGTCTTACTTGTTAAACCACTTTGTATGCGGTGAAAACACGAGTTAGTCCCTGTCATCTAGCTTTGAATGAATACGAACAGCTACTTACCGTCCATGCTAGGAGGACATTCTTTCCAGCAGGTACATTATCAGGAATCTAGCATCACAATAGTCAGTTTATGGCTCAATGGTTAATACGGGTTGTAGAAGGCAATGTGTCCTGACCTTGAATGGATATCTTTTCGCGAGAGGGCAACCCCCTACTACGCTGTGCACCACACCGAATGTATTGCCCCCATCACTACGAAGAATGCAAGACATGTTGTCAATATCTGATGGTTTGCCTATTCGTTCGCTATCCACGGGAGAATGGGCCTTACTATGACAAGGAAAACTGGCAAGAACCGCCACCGTGAGTAGCCGACCCATCAAGGGTGACTTCAAACTGCTGCCCAGCTTTGATAGTCTCTACAGCTTGACTTTTCCCAGAAGCCACATCGGTATGGTATCCTTTGCAAGCAAAGTTTCTGTGTTTACGTGCGGTGATGGTCAGTGTGACGCCTCTTTCGTGCAGGATTGTGCATCGATCCCACAAGCGACGGTCAAAGCGCCCTCATGCAGGATCCGACATGCCAGAAAAATGCCCACTCACGAGCCATCCTCGAGGAGAGGGTTGGTCATCGAGTAGTCGAAGCCAGTATAGTCGTACTGTGGATTGTTTTCGCCTCTCAAAGGCGGTGGGCTGATCATCCGGATGTGTGCGTGGACGGGGGTAGGTCCCTCGGCCAGCATAAGCAAGCCGAGAAGGGCGAGTGAGCTGGCCAGCAGCGTCGAGCGGCGGGTTGATGGCGACATGTTCAATGTCTGGAGGGTAGAGTAGTCTGGCTACTTTGATCAACGTGTCTGTCGTCCCAACCTTGTCCTATTCGTCCTGTTTCGTTGCGTTCCTTGTAGTTTCTGCGCAGCAGCGTGTAAGGTTTACAATGAGAGTGGCGCACGGCGAGAGTTGTGACAAGAAGCGAAGGGATAGATGGAGGGCACAGATCAAGGTCAGTTGGGGATGTGTAGAGAGCTGGCCGGCCCTCACCTTTCCCGCTTGCATGCGTCGAACCGGTTCTTCTCTGCTTTTGTTCTCGGCGCTGACTTTGTTCCTGCGCCCGGTCTTTTGCAGATGTCACGTCGGCAATGCAGCGAGAAGCTCAACGGGGGAAGGCGAACCAGCACCTGTACTGCAGAGCAGATATATCCGTGTGGTGTGTTGCTGGAGGGAGAGAAGCAAGAGGCAGGTGGATGCGCAAAAAATGTGCTTCTCTGCTGGCTTGTCCAACAACTTAAATGCAAGCGAGATGTTGATCGGACTATACAGTATAGAATAATTCGGAAGAGGTGCTGGAACAGAGGAAAGGGAGAGACACGGCTGCCCGTGACTGTCTTGGTCCTCGAGCTGATGTAGAGCCTGCATTGCACATCAACACCAAAAGCCCGGTGCTGCGCTGACAAGTCAACACGCTGCGTGTTGATGGCTTGATGGGCGGCGCCCGCTTTGGACCGCTTGTACAAGGTTGCCCGGCACAAAAGCCGTCTTTTGTTTGACTGCAGAAGAGGCGGACAAAGCTACGCCATCTTATCATACTTCGGCCTCGCCTCGTTGACGATTGTGGTGATTTGACTATCCACAGTGCTCTGTGACCCGTCTCGAGTCGCTACACTGGCATGGCCCTTAGCGCAGCGGCGCACGAATGGCGATAGCTACCGTGACGGGTTTACGTGAAATGGTAAATCACCACACCATGTCACCACTTGACTATGTCTTTGCGAGATGGTGCTCATTTGCATCATATTTAAAATAACGAGTAGTGTAATTTACATGCGTGGAAAGTCCGGGTCATACAGCAATGCATCCGCTGGTCGTGGCATGCGCCCGACGAGCGAGTACACCTCTTCTAGCCGACCATCGTCGCATAAGCCGACAATTGTCGCACTTCACTGAAAGCCGTCTCTCGTCGCAAAAAGCCGACAATTGTCGCACTTCACTGAAAGCCGACTCTCGTCGCAAAGACCGTAATGCAGCTTCCGCAGCTCACAGCGAGTACACTACGTCTAGCCGACAATTCCCGCACTTGTCCGAAAGCCGGCTCTCGTCGCAGAGACCGAATTGCAGCTTCCGCGGCTCACCGTGAACACCACTGACAGTGCTCCGTGCAATACAGGTCGACCATTCGCACTCAACGCCGATCACGTGCCCGCATCCGATGCGGACAGCGTCTGTGAGCAGTGTGTCAACACTCACTTCCTATCATGCTCGTGGTCAAACACTTCCACTGTGGGCCAAGACGCCTGCATAGGCTACCCCGTGCCCGAGCGGGCATGATAACACTTTCGCTTTCAACGCGGATCACGTGCCCGCGTTCAACGCATAGGTGGCGATTCGCACTTGTACTGCTTGTACCGAAGCAACCCTTGTACCGAAGCAACCATCTACCAAAGCATGGGAGCGGACGATCCGCTCGCTGGACAGCCATCGAATTCTGCAGGGAGCAGCTTGGACTCTTACCCACAGGTGCAGGTGCAGTTCAGATATTCATTGCCTGTAATAGGTGAGTCTTGGTATCTAGCAGGTACAGGTGCAGTACTGATATTTATTGCTTCCCACCATCCACCCCTTCTCCTCCGAGTTTGCGTCTGAGGGCCATCACCTCACTTCTGGCTGGCATCCCTCGGCTGGCCCCCTTTTCATGCCATTCCAGGCATCTACTGCCGCAATCCTCGCCGGTCTGGTACCGACAGTCCACCTCGTGCCCTTCTGCGTTTCGCTCAGCACACGGTCCGCCGGCCTGTCGCGGCTCGCATACCCGCGTCATGTCATAGCTTCCATGATGTATTTCGCTGTTGTTGCAAGGTGTTTTTACAACGTGTTGTACCCACCCAAGCAACGCCAAATCTACTTCTAACATTGATCGGAATTTTCACACCCTACACTCACTATCGGATGTCGGTTGGCGAAGATGGCACGTGACTGATCAGCCCGACCCGCAAGGAGCTCGCACTCGGAAAACGCAGCTCCAGGCATCGCTGTAGTCTTCGACTAATATACATTCCTACCGCGTGGACATAGAGCGCCGATGTCCTGTAATGATGAAACGGACGTATATCTGGTACACGTGCAATATGGATGCTGACCCATCTTGCCATTCAAAGCCAACTCCCGCGGATGTACAATCCGCCGGAAATGCAGCACACGCGCCACGGCATGGACAAGGACTCTCGAAAACCGGCAACTTTCATTTTATGTACGCGCCGTTTGAGTCTACCGCGCTCGGCTTCTCCGCAATTAGCCATCCGCTGTAGGCCGGCATGCACTTCTTCCGTCTTGCCTTCGTTCCGCACACCACCTTTCCACCCCGCACTTCTCCCTCTTTCCCTCCAACTTGAGTTCGGCGCCCCGCTCGTTTTGCCTCTCTCCCCCGCAAATACCATTTACAGCTATCCAGCCGATCCAGACCGGCACGTGCTCATACCCGAATCCCAGATAGGATCATACCAGTCAATCCCGCAGACATGGCAGATAGTAAAGTCCAAGAGCAAGTGCAGAAAATCCTCGATGATGCATGCGCAGAAGAGAATGGAGTTCCTGGGCTGGTTTTTGGAATGATGGACCGCAAAGGGAATTACCTAGCAAAAGCTGCTGCTGGTGTTAGAGGTTTGAATAGGAAAGATGAGAAAATGACCACCGATACTGCTTTTGCTATTTATTCTTGCACCAAGGTAGGCTGAAAAGTTCACTTTCACGGTAGCATCCCGCATCCCAGGTCGGAGAGTTCACTGACTTTATGGCACGACCTGTTTATGCTGGTCCCTATCCTGTCGCACCTCCTGTAGATGCTAGCTGGTATTGCTTGCATGTAAGTCCTTTCCAGCAGTGACCGTCGTCTTCGGGAAAGTTTCCCGCTAGAAACTAGTGCTAAAGCCTTTGGCAGGCAATTGGTCGAGCAAGGTAAAGTTAACCTTGACGATCCTGTCGAAAACATACTACCTGAGATCAAAGAGATCAAGATGCTCAACGGCAGTGAGCCGAAGAATAAGATAACTTTAAGGATGTTGGTGCGTAATCTGATAGCGTTTGTCGGGTTTCTTGAGACCCTTATGAAAGTACCTACTCAAACGGGGATAAAGCTGACTATGTGGTCTCCTGATATAGCTTTCCCATACTGCTGGTTTCAGCTATACGGTGAGTTGCCCTAGTCCCGTCACCCTTAGCAGATCGACAGACAGATAGTACACGTTGGACCATCTTCCCGGGTCAGCACGCTTGTGATGTGCGTGCGCAACCCTCTATATATCCCTCACCCGGTGGTTCCGGAAAGAAGGGAGGGGTCTGCAAATACGTTACAGGTATCGCAGCTCTGTGGAGGGTGACCTGTTCATGTTAGAAGCTCCTTCTCCAGCAATCACAATCTTCTTCAGCCGCTTCACTCTATGTGTGCTGGCTGACAAGTACTGCGCTATGTCCCTAGTTCTTCAACGAAGGCATCAACAACTGGGCCAAGAAGAACGGTGTGGACGAATTCGACCCAGGCAATTTCGATGGCTATAAGCAGCCGCTCATCGCCCAACCAGGCGAGGATTGGAACTATGGTGTCAATATCGACTGGGCTGGTAAACTGTTGGAGAAGGTTACTGGCAAGTCACTAGGAGAGTATAGTAAAGAGAACATATTCGATCCTCTTGGTTGCAAGGATCTTCAGTATAGCAGAGTACGACAACTAGCTCTTCCATCATCTGATGTGATTGATTATTCTGACAATCCTTCTATGATCAGCTCGCACCTCAATGCAAAGACAGATTTGTATCCATGCATCAACGTCACCCGGATGGCAGCATCAAGCAGCGGGGTGAGCTAGTATTTCACCATAATGCAGGGCTGTCTCTCCTGCTGACCAGGTTACCACCGACCGTAAGAACACATGCCGATTACATCCAAAGGCTCTTTCGATTCTGGCGGTGCTGGGTGCCTCGGCACCTTAGAAGAGTGCGCTTCCGCTTCCTATCCAAAGCCACCTTTGAAATCAGTGCTGACTGGCGTATTTCGCTCTTTTCAAATAGTTACTTGAAGTGCATCTACATCATGATCAACGAAGGTAAAGGTGCAAATGGCGCCCAAATCCTCAAGCCTGAGACCGTCGATGACATGTGGAAGGATCAGCTTGCTGGAAAACAGCCCGAGAAGATCAATGCTTTGGGACGCGATATACCTAACGTCCGACCTGACCTTACCAATGTGGTCTCGCCGTAAGTTTGCTGCACTGAAGGAAAGTGCTGTTTATTCTGCTAATCGGTTATTTGTCTGCAGGCTTCCTTTCACCAAAGCCGGCTGGGCTATCACTGCACAGCTCACCCATGATGCATGGCCAACGTGAGTACATAGAAGATGTATCAAACCTGCTTATTGCTGACCCCGGATTTCTTATCAACTCACAGTGGCCGAAGCGCGGGTAGCATTTGGTAGGCTAGCCCTTGTACACACACGTAAAGGTCGAAACATTCGCTAATCTGGCTTCTGTCGCAGGTGGGCTGGCCTACCCAACCTGTACTGGATGGCTGACAGGAAGAAAGGTGTCGTCAATATGGTAATGTCGCAAGTTGTACCTTTCAACGACCCCAAGACTCTCAACCCTTGGCTGGCTGCTGAGAAAGTCGTTTATGACAGCCTAGCTTGATCTGGTCTATTAACCCATACTAGTGGGTTAAGGGAGTTTGAGCTAGATCAGAAGGACTGGCTGCCCAGGAAAGGTTCAACAGGTATGTGAATCACCAAATGAGCGATTGAAAGAGCGTGCCAATTGTTGTAGCAGTATCACGTCGGTGTTTTGAGCTATCCTTTGAGATTGAAATTACTATACTCCGCTAAAGTCGCACAGCCTTACGGTATGAGCAGTCTTTCGATTTGCCGGCTTTCCTTTCAGACGAAGTGAGGCCAGAATATGGAGTTACACCACCCGTGACTAACGATCAAGGCGTGCTGCCTATCTAAGATCCGTCGCTTACGAGGTAGTCATTGACCTGACCTTGCATGCCGGCAATCAAGTAAATAGGTTATACATATTACTGCTTATCTCCCATGTGTTCGGACTATTCAGGACGCTATGTAGGCCATTCTATTTACCACATGCTCCGTCTAAGAGATCTTATATCAGACGCCGTTTTTGTCGAGAAGGTGCAGAACTGAAATCATCTCGCAGAGCCTCTGCGAGTGTCCGCGTGCTAGAAGTCGCGTCCGGGTGTTCATGTTCGCCGCGTTCATAGTCGTAACGTTGAATCCCAGGCCTAGGCCAAGCGGGCCCTATTTCAATATCAAGTTCTGAAAGCGAGAAGAGAGGGTGACTCTCACATGACGTGCTATGTGATCGCATAGAACCGGCGGGAGATCTTTCACATACTGCCGGCAAAGCGCGATGGTCGCTGAAGCATTGAGCGGTGGAAAACTTCGCAACAGTTTCATGGGACTGTGACGAGGCCTTCTCAGCAGCAGATAAGCGTCGAGATACAATTATACAAGTACCCACCTGCTTTCGGCTTGCAGTTCTGCCCTAATTAGGTGGAGCTGCGCTACAATGCAGAGTATGTTGAGATGGACCCCATCAGCCAGAAGGAAGTCCCAGAGCCGCAAAGCTTCCTGCAATGGCGGTGTTCCAGCTGAGAACGTCATGATGGGTGCGAAAGCGTATAGTTCTGCAGATAAGCCTTTACTGGACAGGTGCTTGTACAGATCCGGCTCTAGTTCTTCCAAGCATTTGTCGACAAGCTGTGTTCGACCGATAAGATAGTCAGGGAAACCAAGGGTGTCGCTTAGTCTTCATGACTACCGCGCAAACTTACCTTCAATCCCCGATGTACACCTTCTAGCGTTGGCTGAACATACAGGGGACAATTCTTCTCGATAAAGGCGGCGAAGCAAGCGAACGCTTCTACTTCCGACGGCATGACGTAGAGGAACGGTGCAGCGAGCACATTCATACCTTGAACGTATGTGAAGTCTAGGTCGTTGGAGTCTGTGCCGCCTTTGTCAGTACCTGCGGCGGGCTCGTTTTCTGAAGGTATTGATTGGCGTCACCTGCACCACTTCGCCAGACAAACGCGTCCAGGAGCCGCATAAGCATGTCTTCAGATACAACATGTTGGAAGCCAGCATCAGTTGCAAGCGTGCGGAAGCTATGAGGAGATCTTCAGCCAAAAATCTATTGTGGGACTGTCAAGCCTGCACTGGAGCCACGCACGTATCGTCTGCAATCTTGTCGTGAACTGCGCTTGCTCCGAGTGATACATAATGCAAGTAACTCTCGGTTTCAAGCTCGAGCACGCCCAGCAGGACCTTCCATGCTATAGAGCGACTCGAGCTGCCTCCGTCATGCTGCTCCTCGGCTGGTATGCCACCCGCCAATATCTCTTGCCTGAGTCGCTCGATTGGCGTGCGTTTATCGTCAGCGGCATCATCCAGCTGGTGGTGGGAATCCAAGATGCGTCTGATCCACGGAAGAGTCATCTCGATGCGTTCCACAAGGTACACCGTGCATCACGTCAGTATTATCACTTACATGAGACCCCTACTCACGTTTCGGCGAAGACATCGTCTGGCGGGCGCTCGGACCTTCGCATTTGCCGCCTGCATAGTGGCGCAGGTGATGTGAACATGGACAATTTGTATGTTCACTGAAAAGCTCCGCAATGCGACGCTAATAAGCCAAGCCCTTAGGTATATATTTGACAACAACGATGGTGACTGCTACTTCTAAATCTAAGTTGAATCTAAAATCACAGCGACTATTGATACCGCAGCCGTGCTTCGTCCAATTCTATCAAGTATGTCTTATGTGTCCGTTGACGCCCTCCCGTCGCGTGCTTCGTAAAACTCTGCTGCAGTGGAAGTGGATGTTGCACTTGACCGGATACATCGGCCATCGAGCTCTGCTTCATCCATTAAGTCCTCTTGATTCCGCGAGTCCGCTGCAACATGCATTTCTTCTCTTCCGGAAATATCGGCTTCGACAGTATTCCTGAAAGTATTACCGCTCGTCGTGCTATCCACGCTCTTGTCCAGTTCAGGCACATAGTTAGGATCGCCTAGTGCCGCATTGTCGTCCGCTTCTTCAAGCAAGCGATTCACCTGTGCAGAGCCGACACGCGTCAGAAAGCTTATTCGACCCACCCTCGCTAGTAAGCTCCGTTAGCTGTGCGTACCTGCTTCTCGTCGCGGCGTTTCTGACGTTCTTTCCGAGCTACCTTGAGTGCTTCAACGTAAGTTTGATACTTGACTAGCTCTGCAAGCAGATACTTTGATTTCTTCTCCCAGTTTGCTGCTGCTTTGCCACCGTTAGCCGATCGCGGAGAGTACTATACAAAGGACTTAGCGACTTGCGAGAGAGAGCTCTAACAGAATGGACTTACCATTTTCAGCATTGGCAACCTCAAATCGTTATGACGCTCCAGCTCAGTTTCCAGAGCAAGCGTGTGCTTCCTCAAAGAATCGAACTGAGCATCTTCGCTGAGCGTACTGAAACCCGAGGGGGGTTGTGGGGCTTTCCAGTCGAATATATGCGCACGATCAGCGCCAGTCTCCTGACCATGTTGACGACCCAGCGTAGCAGTGTACGACATCTTGCTGACTCGGCTGTGCCCACTTCTCCCACTTCGCACGCTGGCTAAGTCTTCCGTGTCATCTTGACTGTCTGTACTTCCTAGCACTCTGTTCCAGCCATAGTCCATATTCGATACACCGCCAAGTAGTGGTTCTCGGCTCGTGCGGCCTGCCCAATAATTACAAGTGAGGACCCATTCGTTGACAAGATCCTCAGTTCCTGCTTGGAAAAAGTATGAGCCGCCACTTGATAGAGTAAGAACGAGGACGTGCGGCCTTGAGCGATTATATCCGGGGGGTGGCATGGCGGAAGATAGCGAGTGGGCTAAAGGTACTTCGCCAACTACCTGGGCATTCGTGAGCCAGTTACCGCCCCCAATACCTCCGCCAAAAGCATTACTCGCGCTAGAACCACCGAATTGAAACATCTTCATTTCGCCTTTCGAGATTACCGCGAAAACCTGAAGCCAATGCTTATCTTTGGACCGTTTATTTGGGGCATCCCAATAATGCTTCCTATGAAGTATGCCTTCTTTGGCCCAGGGTGCACCGAGAAGCGCAAGTTCCTCATCGGATGTAGATCGGTCACTAACCTCGCTTTGAGCGTCATCTTCCTGCTGCTCTTTGATGATGCTGTGCGAGAGATTGCTAGCGAAACCCATGGTAGCTGGATAATACGAGGTTGCATTGCTCATCGCAGAGCCAAACGTGGAGCCAGAATATCCGCCGCTCATGGATGTCACGAAGCTTGGTGTAGGACTGGTAGCGCGAAGGCTTTCGTGACTGGCACCTAGAAATCCGCGAATGCTGTTGCGTTTGCTCGCTACGCTTCTTTCGTTCCCAGCAATGGATCCCTGACTGCGTCGACTCGGCGTTCTGTTGACCGAACCATTCCAGCTACCGTACGGTGAGCTGTTATTCGATGGTGGAGCGAGTTGAGAGTAAGCGAAAGGCTGCATGATTGCCTTGCTTCTAACGGCATTGTATATGTCTTTCAAGGCACTCTCGACATCCGCCTCGCAAAGACGTCCAGTAGCCTGAGCATCACTTCTGCCGGTCAAATGCGACCCTTCCGTGGTATTTGCAGACTTTTCCACAGGAGACTGTATCGCGACATCACTATTCGAGGCGTTAAGACTGCCAAGATCATTGAGTCCAGTCCTTACACCGTTTGCATTGGCACTTGCGCTCCTTCTCAGTCTGAAACGCGTCGGACCCACTTCCTCTCTCCATTGTTCGGACGAGCTGGCTCTTCCCCTATCAGCCTGGGGAAAGCCGTTTGTGCCCTGAATGGCCGGAGAAGCAGAGCTGGCAGGCGTTCGCGTGCCGATGGACGGAGTTGCGCTATTCTGAGCGTGTATGGCGGACATGGTATTGAAGATGAAATCGCTTCTCGACATTCGATTGGCAACGTCTGCCACATGCAAGTCTGTGTTAAGTAAGAGCATTGCATACGTAACTGCATGCACGATGTCTTTCGTCTGAAAGATACTGTCCGGATTTTTCTCGATATATCTCGAGCTGAAAGCAGCGAGAATCCGATCCACTTGTTGCGTCTCGGCTCGAAGATACAACTTATCGCATAGTCGCCGGAAGGCCATCTCAAGTGAAAGACCCTTGAACTCGAAGTTTTGCATATAATGGGACAGTGAAGCTTGATTGACGCCGCGATGGCCTCCTAGCCATTCTGCAATCTTTTCTTTCTTAAGGAAGGATTCGTCTTCGTTCCAACACTTGTCGGCGAAAGACTTCGCAGTATCAGAGTCTGGTTGAAGGCTGCCAATAGAGGTGTCCAGGGCTGTCTCTGAGGTGACTACGGCTGCACTGGTCGAGGAGGCCTGGGCGCGTGTAGGTGAAGTGTGGTTAGAGGCGATACCAAACACCTTGGCCGTAGCTGGACTGGGAGACTGTGTTAACAAGCGAGGAATATCGTGTGATCGAGCTGGCGACAGATCTCTACTCGTTATGCGATGCATATAATCATCGGTCGGAGCTTCCTGTTCGCCGACCATTGCGAGACCTAGACCGATGCTAGCCTTGCTGGCCGCCGGCACAGCGCTTTCTTCGCTTATACGAGGCGGGCCCTGCGAGTCAGATGACGGTGTTGCGACTAGGCGCACTGTTGGAGTTCTTGGAGATCCACCTTCGTTGGCGCGAGAGGTATTAGCAAGCGAACCAGAAGTCGAAGTGGACCGTTTCCGTGTTTGCTTCCCACCAGCTGACGAAAGTGCGTTTCCACTGTGTGATACTCCCGATCCGCTTGGTCTGTAAGATGCATCTGATGGTGTGCGGGAACCTGTCGCAAACATTGCAGCAGGATGGTAGCTTGGGCTACTATCTTGGGTTGCTGAAGTGCCATTGGCATTTTGGAACTTCTTCTGCGCTTGCTGGGGAGAAGGTATACTACCGGACATAAAGAATGCGTCTGGATTGCTTGGTCTGGGAGAGCGATTTGATATTTGCGGAGAAGGAATGGAGCCGGACATGAATATGCTACTAGATCCAGCTGCTGAGTTCGAGCGCGATCTGTTGCGGTTGGCTTGAGGCGGGGTTGAGGGAATGGACGGTCTTCTTGCAGCTGTTGAGCCTATGCTCGTCCGAGCTTTGATTGTGTTCATTGATGTGTCTTCCTGTCCCCCACTCTCCCGCGGAGCAAGCATTTCCAAACTTTGCTCGTAACCTTGCCACTGGTGGAGCTCTCTAGCCAAACGCTCCTGTTCGGTGCTGACTGTACTGGTAGACGTCTTCATACCGGAGGCAGCCGTTCTTTGAGGAGATGTGTGGGTAGAAGTAGATGGCGAGGCATCTTGTATATCCGTAGTCGATCGATTGTCGCTGGATCTGAAAGAAGCTGCAAAACTACTGAAGCGTCCAAGTGATTTTGCAGGCGATACTTTCGAGAAAGTGGTCTGAGAAGGAGTTCGGCTTGGCTGTCTTTCAGGCTGAGGCAGACCTGACGAGCTGGGGGTCGTATCTAGAGAAGTCCGTCGAGTGGGTGTCATGTGAGCGTAGGCGGTGGGTATTGATGGAACAGGAGGCTGATCCGGCAAGTCATATGTAGAAAAGCGTGCGGAGGTAGGTGTGTTAGGGACACTCATAGTACTCGGTCGACGGGTGCCAGACGCAGTGAGCGCGCTATCTTTCGAACCGAATGTTTTCCTGAAGAACCCACTGGTCTTGCGCATAGCGCTGGAGATGGACTGAAACCACAAACGATTCAGTAGAGTTGGATCATCCAGCCTCGAAGCATTGATGAACATACGTTGTCCTCGCCTCCTCCTTTGGTAAGCTTTCTGCTGCGTTTCGTAGTGGATCCGCTACTGGATATGCTAGTGACGGTGCCGAGGTCGGTGTCGGTGGGTACAGAGAGAGCGGAAGGTGGACCCGCGCTGGAATTGCCATTTGACAGCGAAGAGTCTCTTCTTGGAATGCTCCCTTGGTTATCATTGATATGCACGAATGATGTTGCACTATCTGAGCGATTCGACGGGGCTCTAGCGCGTGGCAAATCCATTGCAGCTTGCAGTGA
This sequence comes from Cystobasidium pallidum, assembly GCA_001599955.1. Classification (NCBI taxonomy): domain Eukaryota; kingdom Fungi; phylum Basidiomycota; class Cystobasidiomycetes; order Cystobasidiales; family Cystobasidiaceae; genus Cystobasidium; species Cystobasidium pallidum. The sequence continues at coordinate 1,474,079 of BCIL01000005.1, forward strand.
AGAAACGGTAGTCAAACCAGGTGTAGGCCTTCTGGAGCCGCTATCGCTTGACACTCTTGACCTAGGTGATCCATGGCCCCTGACAGTCAGCATGGGTGACCCTGCAGGAGCGTGCAAAGTGGTGTATTGAACTCGGGAAGATGTGCTACCGCTAGCCAGGTCGTCGACCGGCCGAGGCGCTTGCGCATGAACCTGGCCGTTGCTCGCGCTAGTAGACTTGACCAAAGTGACTGGATCATCGGATGCAGCGAGTCCAGGGCTGCGATACTGGCTCCTCCGGCGCAGGTCTGCCTCCATCAGATCCGGCGGCGACATGGGCAAGGCCTTGTCGATGGTGCCGCCGCCGGGCATGGCAGGAGGGAGCGGTGCGGTGCCGGCAAGTTGACTCGACCTTCCGACAGCGTCTATGCCATGCGATGGATCCGTCGCGCCTCCAGCTGCCGGCGGGTCCGGCTGTCTGTTGTTCATTGTCTCGCCTGCGCCTGTTTCCGCGTCGTTTGCACTGCGGCCTTCTTCGTCGCCCTCGTCCAGCGCCAACTCGCGCGCAATGTCTCTCAGAGCAGCCTGTCTGCCTCTGACTGGGCCATTCGCATCCAGCGCAAGCGGTGCAGAGCTCGTTCCCGCCCTGGAAGCCTGAGGCGTGCGCTTTCGTGGCGGCGTCGGGGCGGCGCTGCTGAGGCTTTCGCTCTCTCCCTCCTCGAGCTCTCCATCACTGCTGTCAGGCTGGCGGTCTTCGCTGGCACGCACTCGGATCGTGCTTCCTTTGCTCGCCAGCAGCGTCTCAAAGTCCGGCAGCGCTGCCTGGCTTCCTGCAGCTTGCCCCAATCTAGATCGCGCACGTGGTTGTGCAGACATTATCGCGACGTGTAGGTGAAGAGCTTCTCTTGCTGGCCGCTCTACACTCAATCCCGCGACAGCCTCTTCATCCTTGCCATCGTGCCAATCTCATGCGACACTCTTCATAGTCAGTCGGGCGTCCAAGCTTCCCAGCGAGTCGACAGAGAAGGGAGCTGCAACTTGTCTGACATTCATCGAGATAATCGAGGGCTGTCTCTTTGTCTCTCGGAAGCTAATTCGCCATGCAGACATCGATAATGCAACGAGTGTCAGCGAAGCTTTTAGCCTACATCAAGCTATTAGAGTACAGCTCTCTTTTGTAGATCAGCCATCAATTGGTATCTTTCACCGATGGACAAGTGCCATTGCTAGCATGTCTGAATCTCCAGCTACGCTTATCATCGGGTCACTAAGAATATAATAAGAAGGAGAAGGTAGAAGCACCTGGCTTTTGGAGGAGAAAAGGCATTCATAACAAAGCAGAAATCACCCAACCTAATAAGACCTAATCCAACGCTGCACTAGACACAAGCTTTTCTAAGCCAAGAGGATTGCTGCAGCGCAGGCCCATACGGCGGTCACAACGCTGCTCTGAAGTATGAATCGTCCAACTGCAGCACCAGGTTCTTCAGTAGCAGATGGCGTGCTGCCACCGGTCTGAGTAGCTCCGGGAGGCACTTGTGTGGCGAATAGCGCCCTGAAGGCAGTGATGGAAACGATCCTCTTGGTTACAGCGTGGACACCTCGCACATATTACAGCAACTCACTTGACCTCGTTAATCTGGATCCAAGGTAATTGGAAGCCCTGTCGCTTACCGACCTGATCCCGCTTCGCAGATCTAGGGAGGCGCAAGGCTATAGTCACATTGTTGGGGCCCGTGGCGCTGAAGTTATGGGCGAGCAGGACAGGACAACTGGTTTCACCAGAGGGGACGGAAGGAGTATTCTTGGCAGTGTATCGGTTGACAGTATCCTCAAATGCGACTGTGTATTCGGCAGTGTTCGATTGAGCCTGCATCGACAGCGTGAACCCTTTGACACCCTCTGAGATAATCGATGTAAACAAGGTCAGCAGAAATTCCAAGCAACGCTGGTCGGTATATCTCCAGAAACCGCACCGGCAAAGGTTATAGTGGCTTTAACATCCTGGGCAGGTGAATTGTCGCTTCTCCTAGCGGTGCCTCCCGCATTACAAGGCGAGCCAACGCTCTCCCATCGTCCTTCGTAAGTGATTTGTAGCCCGTTGAGGTCGACGGTCTGTGGGGAGACGTCCTCCTGACGGGGCATCAAAGAACCCGCTAGAGTCAGATTCACAAATGACAAGGCGAGGATGGACAGGCCTGCAGCTTGAGGGCGCATCTTGATGTCCGTCGTGAGTATTGCTAATTGTGTCCAAGCATTGCGATGCAGGAAAGGAAGAGAGCGACATTGAACGACGCTTCAGGGAGGTCAACACACAGCAAACGGAATGCATCATATCAGGCGAGGAGGTCTGCCGTGCTCAAACCGTAACGCAGCCGGATTCGGGTTGTCAAGGTCGCACGTAAGCGAGAATGAACCGCCTTGACTGTCAGCCTGTGCGTTGCTTTGGTCGAGGACACGGTCATCCTATGCGGCAGCATATACAGCCTCGTTGAATATTCCTTAACAGAGAAGTTGCTTCGTAGATGTCAAATGGTCTGAACGGAATATCATATTCCACAGGCAGGTCCTTGTGTTTCAGAGAGACTGGACCGTATGGACATGCTGGGAAGATGCGAACATGCGCCCGAACGTGCGGGACAGCTGAACGGGTGACCGAGAGAGGAACATGGTCACTTACTTTGCGAGATGTGGAAGCGAGGTACGTTCAGTAAGCGTGGAGTGATTCGCCTCAGCATAAAACTCGATCGCGCGACTGTGTAAATGGCCAGTCCAAGCTTTATCTTTATCTGGCCTACACTACCCGTTTGTACTGGGCCAGCATGCAATATCCTCTTTGGCCTACGGCGTGAACGGCTTTGCTATCGCAGCTGCAGCTCCGGCGGGCCTTCGGGTCGTTCCGACGGCTAAGTGGTTGGTGGCTTTGACCGTCTGCAAGGTGTAGGGCCGTCGAAACTGGTGGTCTTGCAAGATGGTTCGCCTTCTGGGAGGTGAAGCCCCCATCGAGAACAAGGTAAGTCGCGCCAAAACTACGCGCTTGCGGAACATCAGCTGATACTACTTCACATGCAGACGTGTGTCTGACATGTTTCTTTCGCTTCACTTGGAAGAGCATGTACTAACGCTGTCATATGTTATGGATGCCAGCCCACGAGCATATCAATCCGAGATACTGCAAATATGTCAGAAGAGAAATGCTATCATCCGCTTGGATACCGGCATGGGCAAGACGTTTATTGCTGTAGCCTACAAACTTCATGCTTCCGCTTTGCCACCGCTTACACTGAGACTCGGTTTTATATTCCTTTGGTTGGTCAATACCATTCAGGTTATGCTCATGAGATGGATGACAACCCTACCGAAAGATACAGATGCTCACAATATCACAGTCTTTCTCGTGCCCACTGTTGCATTAGTTGACCAGCAGTCTGAGCACATAGCCAATAACACCTCCCTTCGTGTTCGTGGCTATCGCGGTGATATGGGTGAGTCTATGCATCGTACTTTACACGCTCTCTGCGGATTCCGGGGACTAAAGACCTCCTCTGGACCGCCCGATACTGCCCCCAGACGTCGACTTCTGGATGAGGGACAAATGGATTGCAGAGTTCGAATCTGCCGACTGCGTGGTTATGACTGCAGAGATTTGGCGCTCAGTTTTATATCATGCGTATTGGCCTTTAGAGAATGTAAGTTACCTATGTAAATTTGGCTATCATTCTACTGAAGTCCCATACACTGTCGCACATAGGTCAGCCTGCTGGTCTTCGTAGGTCCCCAGCCACTGGCTACTGAAGTTGAGGAAGCCCACCAGTCTTTCGTATTGACCCTGTCTCAAAATGCCAGGATGAATGCCATCATTGTCAGAAGAAGCACCCTTACAAGCTTATTATGCAGGAATACCATCTGCACAAAGAGGCTAACCCACATGTCCAGCGCCCCCAAATTCTCGGTCTCACCGCTTCCTTGGTTTTCAATACGAAAGATGCCGAAGCCAGTATCTCAGCGCTCGAAGCAAGCCTGGATGCCATTGTTATTACAGCTAAAGAGAGCGCAACAGAAGCTGCATCGTATTTCAAGAAACCAATCGAAAGGGTAGTATGGTACTCAAGAGACGATAATGTTGCTTTCGAAACGGACTTCGAGATTATGCTGGAAGATCTGGAGATATGGGAATATGTGAAAGAAGATGCTGTCAGAAACAGGATTGAGAATATCAAGTTGGTAAGATCACACGTTTTCACCTTGTGGAAGATTTCTCAGCAACTAATTGATGATCCTGCTTCGATACATAGACACTTGGCAATCTGGCCTGTAATGTTTATATCACGAATTGGCTACAATCCTTATGTGACCCTGTTGCTACCAAGTCTTCCCTTCACGCCATACGAGCATCCGGGCGCATCCCAGATATCGCGAAGACGCACCTGGAGATGAAAGCTAAGATAGAGCGCATGCGCTATTATGGACTTGGCGATGTTTCCGGGAAAGTCAGAGAACTGGTCAGACTCCTGCTGGGATACGAGAAGAAGCAGGGTTTTCACTGCATCGTTTTCGTAGAGCAAAGGCACCATGCCCAGGCTTTAGCTACCATCCTATCAAAATCACAATCTCTGCAATCTTTTGTGAGACCTGCATTCCTGGTTGGGCATGGCTCTACCGGCGTGGAGCGTCTTAACAGTGAAGGCATGATAGCCAGGCACGTACGTGGTTTCCGCACATTGAGACTTCGACGACTTACTGACTGCCTGTGTGCCGGCTCAGCAACAAGCAACAGTTGCTCAGTTCAGAACTGGTGAGATCAATCTCCTGTGCGCTACTCAAGTCGCGGAGGAAGGTCTGGATTTTCAGGCATGCAACTTGATCATTCGCTTCGATAACATCACAACCTACAAAGGGTACATTCAAAGTCGTGGCAGAGCAAGAAAGAAGGACTCAGAGTTTGTCGTCATGATCGAAAGAGATTCTCGTCAGTTGCTAAATTTTGAGCAGAAGGTTAGGGGAGAACTTCAACTAGCGAATCTAGAGGATCAACGGGAGCCCGAGGACAGTGCGCAAGAGCCCGAGTTGGAGAACACTCCTCGTTTTGTCGTGCCTGAGACTGGCGCCGTTCTGACCTACGACAGCGCAATCGCTCTGCTCAGCGAAGCTTGTGCGCTATTGCCCACGGATGCATACTCCCCCTCGTCTCAACCAGATTGGAAGCTCTTCGACAACGGAGACCGGTCTCTTTATTACTACAAAGTCTTCCTTCCCATGATGCCCGCCCTGCCAATCCATTGTCGTGAAGTAACAGGAATGGAGGTAAGCACCAAAAAAGGCGCAAAGCAAGCCGCAGCCTTCGAGGCATGTCAGATGCTCTACGAGCACGGCATCCTAGATTCACACCTACTTCCCATCCGAGAAGGCAAAGGTGACTACGCTCGAGATGCAGATGATGAACCTGTTGATCGCACACCTCTAGACATGCATATCGAAGTAGAACAGCCAAACATATTCGGCAATATGTGGGCCAGCTTCAATCCGACCATCTGGCTTAATGAGGTGAAGGTGGCTCTGCAGGATGGAAAAGTCGAACGCTTTGGTTTGATATGTGGACAACGGATGGACCTCGAGGTACCACTCGTTATGCATGAGCCAGGAATGCATTTCGAAGTTTACGTGAAGTCGATAAGACGGCTAGCCTGGCCTCCACAGGATCGAAAGGAAAAGATGGAGAAGCTTGATAAGCTGACGAGGTGGATCATCAAGCAGGTCATCAACAGGAAGCTTATTTCAGGTCCCTTGCTGTACATGTTCGCACCATTATGCGAAGGTACAGCTGGAGTTTGGGATATTGATTGGTGGACTGTTGAGCATCCTTATAGTCCTATCGATGGAATTTCGCAACTTTCTCCTGGTAACTTGGTTATCGCTCCCTGGCAATTCATGCGCAAGCATATTTTCACCATACACGAAATACGCAAAGATCTCAACTCTGACAACATGCCTCGCATTACCGGTCTTACAAGACGAGGGCGCATCTTTGACCGTACAGAGAGTTTCGGCGATGCTCTCATTGCTCTGCTTGATTACGAAGGGATCGACCTCACTAGCCTGGACCGTAAAGAAGCGATGCTCCACATAAAGCCATGGTTCCGGGTCAGAAACAATCTGAACCCTATCAAAGCAAAGAACGAGAACATCAAACCTGCTACAGCCCCCCAGGTGGTTCGGCTACAGCAAGCCAGTGTTGAGATCGTGCAAGACGAAGAGATTGATGCCGATGATGATATACCCCTAGCACCATGGGAAGTACCAGACTGGAAGTGGAGAAAGTATCAAACGAAGCAGCATGAAGTCGACGAAGACGCACTCGATATGATCGATCCTGAGGATAACATCGTAGATCTGAAGCCCCTGCCCTCCGGCCAAACGACAGCGACAAACACAGATGTTACGAACGCATTCGTCCTCCCTTGGTCTTTATGCAAGATTTCAAACATTCCTATCGGAGTCTGGAATGCCTGGAGCTGGATGCCCTCCCTCATGCGGGCTATACACGATCAGGCACGCGTACAGCGCGCTATGCAGGAACTACGCCTCCCCACCTTAAACTTTCCACTTGTCAGACAGTAAGGCTAGTAAAAGACTGTCTGTAGCCTTGGGACTAATTTTTCTTTTCTGCCTGCAGAGCTCTAACTCTGCCTATGTGCTGTACTGGCAAGGATTACCAAACCCTGGAGACTATCGGAGATTCAGCACTAAAGCTCTGTGTAACTGTCCTGGTATATAATCGATTTCAGACTAAAGACGAGGGTGGTCTTTCAGCAAGAAGGATGAACTCAATCGATAATCAACACCTACGGCTAAAAGCCTTAAAGGTTAACCTTCATCAATATCTCTTTACCGATTTCTTCAGGATGCGGACATGGGTCGCGCCGACTCTGGAGAACGGTTCCTTGTCTCCGGGTGCTCTTACCATCAAGAAGAGCATACCTCGCAGAGCCCTTTCTGATTGCACTGAAGCCTTGCTAGGTGCTGCATACCTGTCTGGCGGTTTCGAAGCAGTCCTGGAAACAGGGACCGCACTCGGTCTTTGCTTTGGCGGGCCAGAACCTTGGCATGAACGCTACGCTTTGACGAAGGATGTGTTAGAAAGGCCTGTCGGTCCTAATCTGGTACAGCTCGAAGCAATGCTCGGGTACCGTTTCAAGCATGGTCAGCTGTTAATGCAAGCTGTAACCCATCGAAGCTTTGTTACTGGTGCGACTCATTGTCAAGAACGAGAAGAATTCCTCGGAGATGGTATGTTATGAGTTACCCATTAGAGAAAATGATATCCCTGACCGACTTTGCTGCAGCTGTTCTCGATAACTTCGTCATTGACCGACTCAGTCGAAGATTCCCTACTGCTACCCCGTCTCACCTTACTCGACTCCGTGCCACTCTTGTCAGTAATTCCGCCCTTGGTTATCTAGCTCTCAAGTTCCTCAAGCTAGACAAGTATATCCTGCATGCAACTCCACTACTCGATCAACATTTCAAGCGAGCTTTGAACGAAGCCGAGCAACTTATACACGACAATTTTGTGGAAGAAGTCTGGTTGTTCGACCCACCCAAACCGGCTGCCGATGCACTAGAGGGTATCGTCGGTAGTATCTTCGTGGACTGTGGATTTAAAGTGGAACCTGTCTTTGAAGTTTTGGACCGCCTTTTTGTGGACATGTTCAAGCTCCTCCCGCACAAGGAATCAGCTCCACGCGATCCCACCTCCCGACTCCGTCTCTATTTACAGCAGAGAAGCTGCTCTGAATTAGAAATCAAGTATGTTGCCTTACTACCCCACGTCAGCGGTAGATACTGAGCCCAAACCCCGTCTGCATTCGGCTTCAGATCATCCCCCCGACCGGATCCGCTTCTGCCTGCCGTCATCACGATCACGTGGCATGGAGAGCAGCTTGCACGAGTGGCACACCATTCGTCTGCTTCTGCGAAGCAACTTGCAAGCAAGCTTGGTCTAGAGAAACTCCGTGCAGGTGGCGATAGCTACGTCAACAATACCTGTACTTGTAAAGATGACCTGAAAGAACACCTTGCGCCTGTACGCGAGTGGAAGAAAGAGTTCGATGCACAGCTCAAAGCTATGGGCAAGCTCCAGAGGCCGGCAGATGTCGACCGGAGCATTGATCCTTTCCTTGGCGTTCCGCTGGAGAAAAGTATCGAGGAAACAACCGCTAGGGGAGTCAGTCTCGCGGTGGACCTAGAAGAAGAGGCGGAAACGGAACTTGACGCATTGGAGACAAGGCTAGAACGCGTGATGCTTGACAGTTATGGCTACAACCCTGCCAGGCGAGATACCATGGACGAAGGTGCAGAGCCTGTAGAGGAAAGGATTTCCATGCAGACGCAATCGGGGGACAAGGAGGAGTGCCACCCACTACCCCCTATCAGCCAGGGCACAGACGCTTCGACAGCCCTTGATACAGTGTTTGCCCATGTAGGGCTGGCAAGCCCTACTCGGCCCAAGCTATCTGGAGGACCTTTCACACAGGACACCATCAATCGCCATGGAGGTAACATGGAAGTAGATGGGCACGGGTTTTCTGCCTTCAATGGGGTACCGGCCCAAAGTGCAAAGGACAAACCGAAAGTCATCCCTGATCTGCTTATCGATTTCAGCGACGAAGAGGATCGAGACGACCACGAAGACGACCGGCTGGTTATTAGACATGCAGGCTTGTACCCTTTGACTCGGTAGAGGACACACTTATTAACTTATTGTCGGCATACTTGGCGCTATTGAGCCTTATCCCGCATCTGATCAGTAATCAGCTCACATGGACAATTGTTTCGCATAGTGCCCTGGCTGGCCACTGGAGCCTGATCACTCTGTGGGATGCACCGACTCCTACACTTGTATGCTTTTGATTACAACCTTGTTTCTCGAGATGCCTCTCGAGATGCCTGACAAAATGGTAGATAACTGATTTCCGCCCTAAATATTCCGAAACTGGTGTGCCCAGCCGGTATTGATCTGACGACAGGGGCAGTCCTAACGGACGTCCCCGAAAGTCAGAATGATTTCGATTTGGCTGCGTCAAGCTCTTGAATCATCGATAGGCTGAGCTTGCGTAGCTTCCGCAGTGTCCATATTACATATGGAAAGGATTTGCTTACGTCAAGGGAAGTAGTCTTGGGACTGGTGGTGGTTGTTGACACTCCATCTATTCTGTGTGTACTGACTGATGCAGGTTTGTAGTTAGACCCGGTCCAGTTCAGAGCCGGATTGTAGGACTCGTCGAACCACTACGGTTTCATCAAAAATTTGACTGGCAGTCAGACCGGCCAGTATTTTTCGCTGCATGCACCTTTATACAGATGCGCGTACCGCGAGGAGCAGATTTTGCCTGCTTGTCAAGCGATGTTGAGCGATGCTGATTCGGTGTGCGGCGGTTCACACTTGCTGTATTGCCCTTCCAAGCCTGACTATCTCAATCCTACAGGTCAAGCGAACATTTGAGGCCTGGGTTGTGTGGAATACCACTGCTTGTCAGGATTTTGTTTTCACGTAGGGCTGTTGCAAGAGCTTGATTGGCTTGAAACCACCTCACGGTCTACGCATCACACAGCAAGCGTGAGGTCAGCCGCCCGTTATGCCTCTTGCCAGGGCTTTTGACTATTCTGACACAAAACGGCTGCAGGACACCACACCAGTCACGGTCTGATGGCATCCCTAAGTTTGTTGGGATGGGCTCCTACCAGTAGTGGCGTTCTCGAAGCGGGCTCTTATGTGGTACTCCACAGGGGACCTATTTACTGTGTAGCGGACGGTAGGCGCGAGAGGGTAGAACAATGGGTAGATCCGCAGGCTCCCAACCCAACCAGACTGCCTGGCTGGATGGACGAGACCCATCGTACCTGGACAGTCGTGTCTCGAAGGTATGCCTGGTTGTACGAGCAGCACTACATAGTAGCGGGAGCATGGATTATCTCGGACGGAGACTTTGTCATGTATAGGCCAAATGGCGAAGTACACGCCGATACAACGTCACTTGCAGGAAGCTCTTGGAGGAACTCCTGGAATCTGCCAGCGCGAGGCCACGTCTGGGTGTCTCCAACAGTGGGGAAAAGGACGTCTCCGAGGGCGCCCTCCACAGCCCGTAGATCAACGTGGCCAGTAGCGGTGAAGGCAGGCTGAGTGTCGTTACGAGCTGGGGGTTAGTCAATGGAGGGGGTTTGTGTTGTCGATCTAGAGGCACTTTGTAGCATAGAATGAGTGTCAATTATACCGTATTTTAACTGTGATTTTCGACTTGATTGGCATTTGTCGCAAGTGAGGCGGGCGTGTCTCTGCACACTGTGTGCGTAAGGACTATGGATAACGACTTTTCAAGTAGGATGAACCATATATAAGGCTGACTAGGCATTTCTCGCTTTATAGATTATTCTATAGTTTGATATAAGTCGGGCAACGGGTGTAGGCTTCATATTTGAGATTGAGTCGTCCGTACCCGGTGTGCTTCATGGGCAGCCATGTACACAAGCCGGATCAGACGGGAAATCACGACCTCATCCGCAACTAACCGAGATTCTGACCACAGAATCCAGAGTTTGCCAGCACGTACTTGCTGCTCACAGAACATTCTAAATACGGTTCGACGTAGCGATATCATCGATCTGCCGTCCGGCGACACCTCAGTGCCGACAAAGTAACCCAAACGATCTGATCTTGGTGGCGGATGAACAGCCTCCTGTCTGCCTGCTAACTTGAAAACACGCCAAACCCGGCGGAGTAGCCTTACTCCCACACAATTCACCATGTCGCGCAGCTCAACCGGGCCTGCCACTCTTGCCACTCAGTGCCCTTTCGAAGCTTTCGAGGTCGCACCCAGGGATCTCCAAGTCTGCCGAAATCCCACGACTGTCTTCTGCCTCGCGACAGTGGCTAAGTGTGGCTGGGCTACCTTGTTGCCCCTGTTGGAAGACGCTTCCAACGACATTCCCCCCGAGGGATCACGGTTCACAGCCTTGCGGGGGCTACTTGCGTCCAGCGCAACAGTCAGAAGCCCACACCAATGTCCACATGATCCCCTCAACGGCGTCCGAGGGTTAGAATTATGTCGCCTTCGACGGGCCATACTGTTTTGGGGTTCCCAGTCCTTGGCTGTGGCGAGTGGACGTTAAATCCAACCCACTCCGAGGCTGCTCCGACCCGGCAGCTGGCACAACGCATCTAGCCAAGGCAACCAGAAACACCGTCTGTTTCTGTGGAGTGGCAGATGGTCCTGGCGCCCTGTGGAACAACAAGGAGTTACACCGCAAACCGGCCGCCGGGGCACAATCACCACCGCTGGTTGATGTACAGGGTAGCCAACCTCCTCTGAAGCAAACTTCCCTGTTGCATCCACATCTGCTTTCGTGCCCGTTTCATGTTTTATCACTTTTGTCTGCGTACTTGCTTTGTATATAGTATCTTGTTCTTGTTCATATTTCACCAAGTCACTTTTCTTTTTCTCTTGTCAAGGAAGAGTCTACAGAAAGGTTGACTTACGTGGACGCCAACCTCTACCTTTCTTTTGTCTACGAGTTCCGGATGTGACAGCTGTCACTCTCGCGACCCAGGGATTCTGTATATGTACTCCGAGTCACCTCGCAATATTCCTTCGCGCTTCAAAGCATGTGGAGTCCCTGACGACTGGTTGTCCTCGTGTGGTGACCACTGCAACTGGAGCACCACTTGCAGACATGCGACACTAGGTCAAGCGTAAGTTGACGCAACGTCCCAATCCATACGGGAAGCTGTGAAAAAGTGGCCAAACAGGGACCGTGCTGATGATCATTGCATTTGACCGAACAAATGACGCGGGCTGATAATTCGGACAAGGGTTGACAAAGCTAGTTATCATGGACTGTTGTGTACTTGCAGTCGAAAGTAGTGGCTACAGGTTGGGTCTACTTCATATACCTAATCAAATACATCAAGGTGTGTCAGGCGCACAAGTAGCTTGAGATTACCCACAGGCTGTTATAAAGGTGCTTACCGCCACCTGATCTTTCGACCGGAGGGTGTCCCATGAAGGACTTCTCTCCTGTACCCACGTTTGATTTGCCCATGCCGCGATGGTGGTCAACTTTCTTTCCTTCATTTACGCCTTGCCTTCGTTTGTTTACAGCAAATGCAATGTAGATTGCCGGTATCGTGAGTGCACTACAAGGGGGATAATAACGTTGTAGATTGATTAATTAGTCGGCAGGAACCCGGAATGTGCCTATCGCCAGCTTGGCGCGTGTGGCGACCTCCGTCTCCCAGCGTAGACCGCCACATTGGAGAACCTTAGAGAGCTTACGCAGCGAGGAGAGGTCTCGTGGAGCGAGAGGGGCGCGCCCGACCGCCAGAGGGTGGTAGAGTCGCAGAAGCTGCCATCGTAATGAAACTAAGCTCCTTCTTGTTCCTGTCGATCGACTATTCGATGTGCTCTGGAGTGGAACTGTTTTGCGGATCTGAGCGGAGTAACAGGCAAGCCAAGCGGTGAGCTGTGCGCAGCGTCCCGACGGTATTGGGGAGGTATATATTACCTACTTGATTCCTCTAGCCGTTCACCCTGTGGTGGTGTGTTGCGGTTCTTGTAAAGCAGAAGAGCGTGTGCAAAAAGGCCGGCATTGTCCGGAAATCTAGCTCGTGAACGCTTCGCTGGCCGTGCGGGGTTTTCCCCAGATTGACAAGCGGCGGTCCGCGGGGCGCCACACTATCGTCAGGCAGGTGACAGGTGGCAAAGCCGCATGTGAGCACAGTCAATGCGGCCTGTGCATATGTAGTCTGCGCCCTCTTGACGGTATTCGATAAAGTCCAGGTTAGTGAATATTCGAGAAATTTGCAGAAGCATTTGCGATGTAAATACAGATGCGCTGAGAAATGCGAAAGGAAAGTTAGCCTAAGCTACAACGATAAAAGGGCACTAAGTAGCTCAAAAGGAATCGGCATATTCAAAATATAGATCACACGAATGCGTTCACAGGTCTACTCCGAAAGGTCATCTAGGAAATCCAAACAGTTCGCGCTGCATCCCCTCCAGAGAACAGGTATCCAGCATCTCTCATCATCCGGTTTACCTAACAGTACCCCAGCAATCTCACTCCTCCATTCAATCCTAGTTTCCGCAAACTCCGAGCATGGAGTTTTGCAAACTGAACATTGAGGTATATCCTTTATCGCTTCGAAGGGCGTGCTTATTGATTGTTGGGAAAGTGTTCCGGGAACTCTTGTGAGGGAAGCAGAAGAAGGTGTTCCTAGGACACGAATACTGGCTTCTGGCACAGTAGAAGGCGATTGGCTGGGTGTGAGCAGGCATCGTAGTTTTGGCGGCAATGGATGCAGAAGTGGTAAGAAAGGTTGAAGCAGATGAGGAGCGATAGTAGCGTGGTATATTTCGTCCTTCACGGTGTGGAAGTTGCGCCTGATGGTTCCAGCAGATGCATTCGACATTCCGGGAGTGAACAGCTTTGACTTCATTCCCACGGCTGGGCTTGCCGAATCGCGAGAGCCTTCAATAGGTTCAAGCAATCGCCGGGTGCATAGCTCGAGCAGAGAGGGTACCTGGAAACTCCTCTTTCTAGGCTCACATACTCGTTTCTTGGTTGTTTTCGTGCCTTCCTCTTTGTTTTCGTCTCCCACTTGTTGTGAAGCTGGTTTTACCTTCTCACTCTCAGGTTTCACATAGGCTGGGAATCGATTGCTTCCCAATACCAATTTCTCTAATTTGAGTTCCAGTATCTCCGCTGGCAGGTATGTAAGTTTGTTATTGAAGAGCAACAATTGCTTGAGACCAGTCAGATTACCGATTGATTGAGGTAGGGATTCAATCTGGTTGGCTCGTAGACTTAGGATCTCGAGATTTGTGATTGAGAACAGGGATGGAGGCAGACCAGCTGCATTGAGGTAGTTATTGTCAAAGTTGAGGTAAATGGGTGTAGGTCGCGATGAACGTGTTCGGGCATCCCAGGTGACATAGTGGGACAGGTCGGCAACGTTGGCTGCAATACGTGCTAGATTCTTGTGCCTGGGAGAGCGAGTGAGGGGAAGCCAAGTTAGCTGGTGCGCCTTTGAAGACATTAAGTCCCATAACGAAGCCGCGAAGGGAACCTACGAAAAATCAATAGTGCCAGATCTCGCTTCGTATGCCTTGTTCAAGATAGTCTGCATGTCCGCTTCAGGCGATGAAGAGGGAGTCAAGCTCTCAACAATCGCTCCAGCCCCGGCTAGACGGCTGCCACCGGGTGAAAAGAGATTGTTCGTAGGTACTGATTCGGCGAATAGATTATTAGGGGCTGAAGCAGCCCGTCCCAGCGATCGATTGCTATTGATAAGGTGTAGCGGACGAGAGAGGGGTCTTGCCCCGAGCTTGCTTTGGGACGAGGAGAACGCCGCCGCGGACGGTGCAGCTGCTAGATTCCCGTTGAGCAGGGGATCTGCGTGATGAGCCTGGGCGGGTGCAGGCTTGCTGGAAGCAGACATAAAGTCTGCCATTGCCTGCGCAGCGGGACCGGGTGCCCGTTTAGATGTGCTACGGAACGCACTGTCTGGAGACGTGGCCGATGCAGGTGGGGTGAGGGCGGATAGGTACGGAGGCGAGGATGCAGTGGTCGATGCATTCGAATGCGACCTGGGCCTGCGCATGCGGGTTCTGCTGCCCGACGGACCGGCAGACGCATCGTGCTGGTGCTGCTGTCTTCCATGGCTTGCACCGCTGGCTGGTGGCTGCTGGACGTCTCGCGGGGAGAGCTCTTCGTCTTGGTTCTTCGCTTTACCTTTTCCCTTGGCATCATTTCCGCTGCTCTTTGGGTTCTGGCTGCTTATCGATGGTCTGTGGAGGTGCTTCCTTGCTGCTCGCGGCGTCCTCTCTGACCATTCACCTACTTCACCCTTCGCGTTTGGGCTGGCGAATTGAGCTGGACCATTGTCACCGTCGTCGCTGTCCGACACATAGCTGGCAGCGTCACCAGCAGTGAAGGAGATCTCAAAGCTGCTGTTGTCCTCCTCGCTGCTGCTGCTGATTCCAGAGAGATCCGACGAGTCCCAGTGTGGCAGCTTCTGGCCTTTCTCCCACGACGGAATGCAGTTGTCCGCGGACATCGAGTACGCTCCCGAGAAGGGATCCATCGGTCTGCTCATGGTTGGGTGTGTGTTTCCAGAGCTGCAAATCGTCAAGCATGAAAAGAACCGCACATCAGGCTCACATGTCCGACATGGTGGTAGAAGTAGAACCTCGATCAACCGCGTATCTTCAAGTCCGGACCCAGTGGCGGATTCGGTCTGATGTGCACGGTGATAGCAAGACAGATATTATGGAATTCTCCGATAGATCACCTTTGACCCGCCCTATGCCACTTACATCTTGGCGAGTTGGTATTGAGCAGAAAGCCATATCTTCTATCACGCTGAACAATTGGGTTGGGTGCCCACCTACAAAAAATACACACACTTATAATACACACCTTCTCACCGGTACACCTCGTGCATGCCTTATCCACTACACTGTCTTCATTCAAGCACCTTCAAGCCTGTCAACTCGGATAATCTGTGTGCGGCCTCATCTACGACCTGTTCAATGGGTTTGTCAATATTCACCTCGACTATCCCTTGCGTGTTCTCTTCTTGGTTCGAAGGTCTAAACACGCATCACAAAATGTATTCAGGATCTTCCAGTTCGCACATTCTCGCACAGATCCTTCCTACTTACGGCTCTAGCGTCTCTAACTGAGAATCCAGCATCTTGGGCGAAAAGAAGTGCCCTTTCCTAGATTCCATCCTCTTGATCAGTACATCCCCACTGCCCTTCACTACAAGGCAAGGGAGAACTGGTCAGCTTCTCCAAGCTGACGAGACGATACAGCGAAACCTTGTAACCCACAGTAAACGAAATGCGTGTCCAACTCGGCGTGGTCTTTGTCCAACTCTACAGACACATGCGCTACTCCGCGTAGAATGTCACGGTATGACCTCTTCAATGCCGAGCATGCAATGACAATGCCTGCCCTTGGCTGTTCTGGATCTTTTAGGTTCTTTTTATGGTAAAAGTCTTGTATCGCTTCTGGCGTGGTCTGCTTTGCCGCTTCTTTGCGTATAATTGCCAGCCATGGAATACGGTCCTGTGATTGCCACAACCCAGTCAGATACCTTGGTCTCCGCAACCCACAGTAAGAGTAGAATCTGTGCAAGGAAAGTATAATGGCTTACGTTGTCAGTCAATGGTGTGCCCGAGCTCATCTTCTCAATGTTGCTCTTAGGGTGTAGTTCATCCCCGTCCAGGAATTGGACCCTGAGTTTGTCAGCTATACGCTGTCCGACTGTAGTTTTCCCGCATCCGCTGACTCCCATAACAATGATGAGAACAGGCGAGGTGGGGTGTGATCTTGTGCCCGGATGCTGTTCATCAAGTTTTGGAGGGTTTCGGAGTGCGGCTTCTTTTGGTGCGACGTCAGAGTCGCCTATTGAGTCTTGTCCACTGGTGTGTCCATTGGAAGGGGCAGCTGTAGCTGAAGCCATATTCAGGCAGTTATTTCTTGTGGTCGAGAAGCTGAATACGATTCAAACGAGTAGCAGGAAAGCAAGTCAAGGCGCTGCCGGCAATCCAGGGGATGCATGTAAATCATAGGCCGATCACCTGTACGCCGGCTATTGATGAGGTTAGCTTCTATAGTCGATACATTTGCCATCAGCGCACGTCTGGGTACATCAGATAGCAGCCATACTCATACTCGCTCTATCCAGAGGCATCCATTCATCAGCTAAGCTCAGTTTCGACCATTCACTGCAAAGGCGCGTAGAGTCTCGAAACCGTTGCTACCCGGTGCATCAGGCCTGGTACATGATATGGCCTACAATCCAGCCGCCATAGCCATACACAGCGTGTCAAACCAGAGGGCAATCCGTCACGCGTCTCGCTGGGTCTGCGCATCCAGGTACACTATGTGTGTACAGGTCGCCGTAGCCATGCCGGTGGCGTTGACGGCGAATGCTGCATGTCAGCTCAAGATCACAGCTGGCTGACTCTCTCAAAGCTGGCGTTTGGGGAGATTTGTCAAAAGTTGAACGTCCTTGTTGCAATACCGGTACAGCCTGCGTACCCGTATCTGTCGTTATTCTTCGGCTCCGGCGTCCTGCTATTCTTCTGCTCTGTACCACAACCATCAGAAACATGGCTTCCGCAAATGCTCTTCGACAGCGACTGCTCGGCGGTCTTGCACGGCGGCAGCTCCTGCAGCCTCAGGCAGCAATCACAGCACACCGCTGCATCTCTTCGCCAGCGGAAGCCCTGTCGTTCCATCCGAACTCGAAAGCATCGACTTCCAAGTCTGCACTGGATGGGAACAATCAAGAACCTGCAACTGCAAAGGCCGAAAGAACACTCAAGCGATTCTGGAAGTCGGTGAATCTGTTGCAGGACCCACAGGACGGGTCGTGGAGTATCCAGCTGGACAAGCGAGGTGGGTGGAAGGTGGCTCCCATGCTCTGAGTGCATCGACCTGATGCAAGAACATTTGAATCTTTGCCAGCACTCAAGACACCGTCGCTCAATCCGATCAAGCTGCCGAAAGATAAAGTACTCGCTGCAACGCTCATAGCGCAGGAATGGGATTCGCAAGAGCAGATCCTGAAGCCTCATAGTCTGCCTATGGTATGCTGATTCAGCTGGATAGTTTGGTGGAGGAATTTCCGGGCTGATCGTCCCGGGTCCTCGTGCAGACTTCTTTGGCTTCGCGTGCTATCGATGGATTGTCCGACCCAAAGGTGGTGCCCCAAGTCATCGAGGAGCTTGTGAGATATCTGAATACCGATACAGTGGTGTATGTCATGCCTTGTCCCACGCTATCAACTCATTCTAGGCGCGGTGTGAACTGATCCGCCACAATCTTTTCTCTCGGAATCACCCTTTCTGGCAACCCCAGCTATGCGGAAGAAGGCAAGTCAAACGCCTTGACTAGATTACAAGAAGAGCACTGGACACCGCTCATCCAATGGGCCGAGAAGTATTTCGATGTCTCCATCAATGTTGCCGCTGGTCAACTCTTCAATCAGCAACCACGTGAGACGATGGAAAAGCTGAAGAATGTGGTGTCTGCATACGACCCCTACCGTCTAGCAGGTGCGCAAGCATTGTTTACTCTGATCGCATGCGTCCATCGCAAAAATGCCTAACCATGTTGTCATATCTCTACAGGCTTCGAGCGCAGCGTTATGGCTAGCAAATCATACATTATCGCTCTAGGTCTCGCAGAAGGTCATCTGACTGTAGAACAAGCAGCCCAAGCTGCGCACGTCGAAGTGCAAAGTCAGATAGAGCGATGGGGAGAAGTCGAGGACAGTGAGTTATGGGTAGCTTGCCGACTTCGCGAAAACGATCGGCTAATTCTGGAATAATTCACTAGCGCACGACGTGGACCATCAAGATATCCGCGTTCGTTTGGGCTCCTCGGCAATCATCATGGCTCCATTACCTATGAAGTAACCCTGCGAGTTGCGAAATGACGTGATCAAGGGGAAGTTGCTGTCTGCAAGCGAGTTGACCGGTGACTCGATAGCCTATTTTGCCAGAAATGCCCTCTTGTTAGAACATTGATACGACTATATGACAATACTCTATGCATGCTAATACAGCACTAGACGCAACAAAGACCCACCAAGAAACGCTATCTACCACTTAATACCTAATAGCTAACCCTGCACCGCAATCCTGCTCTACAGCCTTACTAACACGTTTTTCGACCTGACGATACGTATCCATCCAAGCGACGGCAGCCAACTTTTGACTACCATGAGGCTTCGCTACACGTTGTCTCTGTTTGATGAGGTAGTTCCACCATCCCAGCAACGAAGAGATCTTTGCGATGTCTGGGCCTTTGCCCCCATTGCGTACAGCGCTGTTACTGACTGTATCCAAGCAATACTTTGTAAAGTCTTCCACTTCCTCCAAAGCTGGCGCAGCGTCCATGCCCACTCCTTCCATCCATTGATGCAGAACACTCCTCAAATCTCGCAACTCGGTCTTGCCCGCAAATGTCGGTGCTTCCCCTTTAAAGGAGGTATCCAAGTGAAGAAATACAGGACCTTTTTTCTTGCGCTTTGCTTTTTCTTCCTCCCTTCTTCTCTTCTCTTCCCTCTTGGCAGCATTAGCAGCCGCCTGCTCAAATACAGGTGCGAACAGTGGCTTCCCCTTCTTCCCCTTCTTGGGTTTCACACCTGCTTCCTTGAGCAATCGTTGAACTTCGTCCGTCTCGCCTTTCTTGAGCAAACATTCTCGCAATATTTCGTTTTGCAGTGGCCTGCTGCAAGACTGAAAGTAGACGGGATCCAGCCCGAGAATTGCAAGCTGCTTGTCTGTAAGCTTCTTGGGAGAAGGTAGCGCCGGCTCTGCATCGAGTATGGGGGGCGATGTAGCTGGTATAAGGATAGCTCTCGGTGTTTGAGTAGCTGGAATGATAATCGGCTTGGCCTGTACGGACGATGACTCGCTTCGCTTGACAATGTCTCCGGTTAAAAGTGATTGCTGTGCGGGTTTCCTGGGCTTATCGACAAAATTAGCCGGCGCCTGCGACAGTACTGCTAATTCTTCCTCCTCTGATACCTCAGAAGATAGATCGACGTAGTTGGCAAGCTGCTTCGACCTCTTCGGGCGTGTCGTAGTGACCGGCGAAGTCTTCAAAATCTGAGGGGAGGAGGTCTTGTCGCTGAGTACAATGGGCGAACCAGCAATTAAGGCGGGATCTTGCATCTTAGACGGTGCCATTCTGCCAGCAGGTACAAACGTTAATCGTCCTTGTGATCCACTGTGCGTACTGCCTGTCGTGCTGATACCGGTCGAATTTTCCAGCTTTTGCATCTGCAGTCCAATGCCTCGCAGTTCCTCCGGGGGACAGGCTAAACTCTGCATGAGCTCACAAGCCGTCCTGCCAAGAATGACTGCATCATCAGTAAGCTCCATCTGCTTTGACACGTTGAAGGTGTCGCAAACTCCATGCCCAAGGAATTTAGGCGGTTCAAGCTACATACTCCTACATCAGTACAGAGGCTCTATATTGATATACGACGGCACTTACGGGAGCTTTTTCAGCTCTTCGCATGACCTTAAGTGTCAACTGTCTACCCTTGTACTTCAAGCCTCGCAACCGTCTGGCTAGTTCGCCCGCCAGACCTTGGTCGCCCAGGAATGCATCTACTTCTGGCTTTGTTTTAAAACGAATACCATACTGTGTTGCCAGCTATTAGCGTGTCTCCAGCCATAGCAAGGAACCAGAAACTTACATTAACCTCAGCACTGACACTCTTTCGTACTCCGTCCATTTCTAGCTCGCGATTGTCTATACCGCGAGCATAGTTGTAAAGCATTTCCCCCGTCTTTTCGCCGATGGCTTGCTTCAATTGATTCTTGGTGAATATCAGCAAGTCGCCCACCTTTTCAAACTTGGTTTCATCAAGAGAAACTTCAGGACCCTTGCCTTTATCATCCTTCTTCGAAAAATGACTCCCCGCCAAGCGCTTTTGCAGCTCTGTGAGCTTCTCTTCAACGTCATTGGCCCGCTTCCATCCGATACCTGGCAAAGTCTCAATATCAATGTCTTTGAGGAAGTCTCGTATTTCTTCGCCTGTCGTTCCTGTGTTGTTGCCTATCTGAAAGCTGGATGCAGGCTTTGCGCGATTGGTTGCCAGTCTAGCGAGTAGTTTGTTGTGAGAGACGCCGACTGAAGTCTCAAGCCCAGTAGCTGTGCGAATTTCTGACCTGATCTGCTCTGCTAATGCGAGAAGCTGCTTCTGTCCTCGTGGAGAAGAAGCTTCAGGCAGAGAGATATATGCCTCGTCAATAGACACAGCTTCTAAATCTTGTGCATGCGAGAAAAGGATGGAGTAGAACTTGGCAGACGTGCTCCTGTACAGATCAAAATCATATGGAACAGTCTGCAGATCGGGACATTTAGTACGGGCCGAGCCAAGTCTGTCGTCGAGAGTGTCAGAGGCTAATTTGAAGAAGTCGATACCCCATTACTCACGACATTCCATTGCGTATGCCAAACTCGCGTGCTTCGTAACTGGCGCTTGCAATCTCAGAAGAGGAAGCTGTATCGCCCACAGTCGCATGGCACACAACTACGGGCTGTCCCTTCAGATGAGGTCGCGACAGCAGGGAAGCCGAGACGAAAAAGGAATCAAAGTCCACGTGCATGATCACCCTCCCGTCCTGTTCAGTCCCTTTGAGCGGACCTCTTCGTTTCTGCTTGGCTAAATCAATCTCTCGTCCTTCTGAAAGCTCTCCGACCATCTTCTTGAGCTCTGCCTTCCATGTACTAAGCCAATGCAGACGCGATTCCTTGTAGTACTTGTCAAGAAACTCTGTTGCATTCACGGCGGTCTCTTGAAGTCGCCAAGCTTCATCTTTGAGTAAAGCAGCAGAGCGAGCATTTGATGTAGTCTGATACCAGCCAACTTTGGAAGGTCCAGCTTCTTGCATTCCCTCAGGTTCCGCAGCCTCCAGTGCATCGACCTGATATTGTTTGAGAGGATCGCTTGTGGGTGGCGGTAACCTACGAGGCGATTTATTAGGTGTCGCAGCACCAGCTTTCACCTCCGTCATCTGCTTGACTGGTGTTGTAGGTTTGGCCGCGGTTGACACAGTCGCTACCGGACGTGCTTGGAAAGCCAACCTCGGCTGTGCGATTTGCGTACCGGCCGGTGCAACACCGACATCCTCTTCCCTGACTGGCGTCTGGTCTTCGCGGTAAAGCCTCCAATCTTTGACTTTCTGATCACGTATTGTTTCCAGCAGCCATTCTGCACGGACAACCTTGTACTCCTTGAAGATAACCCTTTTGCGAGGCGTAAGGTTCGATGCGATAATATGCGTTGCGAAAGTCTTTTTCCCATCGAGATATGGCACATAAACGCCTCCATGAAGCACGACAAGGTGGCTTAAGACATGCGCAGGCGGTTCTACGGGACCAGAAGAGTCCGTCACTTCCGCCACTTAATGTATACGAACCTTACTCACCTGTTTCGCCATTGATCTGTAGGTATGCGAAGATAGTACTTTATCAATTAATAGTCCTCAACATCCACGACCCCCACACCTACATGTATACGCAAGCCATTCAACACAGTAGATGTCTCTCCCTCTTTTGCATTCAGCTTGAAAGCTCCCTGCTGAACGCCGAGCTTGCGGCGCTTGTTTGCCATATACTTTGAAAACTCGCCAAAGTTGATCTTCTCGTAGAACTGAGCATTCTCGTAATCATGCTGGGCAGCTTGAGCATCTTGCAGCTCCATATCTGGGTTGAAGGTTACTTCCTCTTCTTCTTCATGTTGAGCTAACTCCGAGGCATCGCGAACATTCCTGGCATGGCCAGTTTGAATTGTTGACACAGCACCGGTAGAATTGCCCGCATTGCTCAACTGCTTCATGATGACTTCTTGCTTGTTTACATGGTGGGCGATCGAGGTTGGGATCCGCTCAGATGCGTTCTGATCCGATACAGCGCGAGCGTCATTGACAGCTGCAGACTGCCCACTGATTCCTTTGGGACCACTGTCATCATCTTGATGTGCCCGCCCCGGCTGCCTACGGTCTTGTTCAAGTTCCTTCAGGACGGCTTCGTCGATATCAGGATCATCAAGACCAGCATCTTGCCAGTAGATAGCGGATGAAGTGTCACGCTGCAGAGGCATGGCTACCGCTGCGAAAGCGCGACGCCATGTAGAGCGAAAGTAGCCTTGGTAAAGCTGTGCCAAACGAATCCAGCCGGTGGCGAGAAGAAGACGCTTGGAGACTTTACGAGCTGGAGGCCACGTCTGCTTCGATCGACCGCTTATACCGTCAGATAACACCACGAAACACCGTACAATGAGCTTCCTACCACCTGATCTGCAGAACGCTGCGCAGGAACTGGCCGAACTGCTCAAGGTCCGCGGCCAGACAATATGCGTTGCCGAAACGGTGTGCTTTGTTCATGTCAGATCCAGCCAGCAATGGCACGAACAATCAATGCTTACGTCCATATAACACCGTCTCTGCTTCTATCGTGTACTGATCAGGCTGCTGGCGGTCTGATATCGGCATCTCTACTGGCCTGTCCCGGAGCAAGCAAGATCTACGCTGGCGGGCTAACCCTCTATACTCTACCAAGCCGACTTGCATTTGCTGGCTGGACCGACGACAGTATCAAGGACTACAAAGGGCCGACTCCAGAAGTGGTAACTGGTCTTGCCCAAAACGTATTGTCGCAGCTCAAAGCGGACTACTGTATATGCGAGAGCGGCACGGCTGGACCGACCGGCGGAACAACCAGGAACCGAACACCCGGCTATTGTGCTCTAGCTCTGGCATCCTCCCAGAGCGGCGTAACAACGAGGGAGCTTGAGACCGGTTCATCAGATCGATCCAGCAATATGGTATCTTTCGCCGTTGCTGCATTGCGGCTAGCTATCGATGTTGTCAGAACTGCATAGATTCGGCAATGCTCGCAATCTATCCGGGTAGACACTACCTGCGACTATTTCTAGAACAGGTCGTTGAGGTGGCCTCCAGGCGGGAGCATGAGCCTTGGCTACATATTTCAGATTTTCCTTATCTAACGGATAGTGGTGGGTGCGCGGAGCCACCAATGCACGGATCTTGGTATCGGAACCAAAAACGTTATGGAGTTGGCAAATGAGCGAGCACTGAGGGCACTGTGCGAATGCACTGCGCACTGGTCTAACGAGTCATCGGCTGGACTGGTTCCAAAATCGTTTAGAGACCGTCATGTAGCTTTCTCTTTCGCACCGATTGTGATCAGGTCTCAAGCATGACCCAGCGCAAGAGCATCGAGACGCCTACCTCAGCCCTATCGCTTGCAGGCAGCAGCGAGGGCGAGGAATTCACGACAGCGACAGATGCGGAAGCTGTCAGCCCGCCATCGCCGCAGCCGGTGCAGATGAGCGAAAAGCGCAGAGGAAAGCAGCGAGCGCACGGCAACGGCATCGTGATCGAGAATTCTGCAGCCACGCAAGAGGCGCCCGCGAAACTGCTGCCGGCAAAGTCATGGGTGCACTTTGTAGCTGGCGGGCTCGGCGGCATGAGCGGAGCCATCGTGACTGCGCCGTTCGACGTTGTGAAAACCCGCCTGCAGAGCGATCTCTTCGTGAGCTCGTCGAAAGCTGCTGCAGTGCCGCCGAGAAGCGGAGTCATCAACACCACGAGACGCTTGCTGTACCACTTTGTCGAGACTGGCCAGCTGCTGAGGTGAGCGCATACGATCACTCTACCTTGGGCTCTTCCAGGCTGACATTCCACGGTCGACGCCACAGAGACATCGGCCGCAATGAGGGACCATCGGCACTGTTCAGAGGCTTAGGACCGACCCTTGTCGGGGTGATTCCAGCGAGGTAATCCTGGCAGCATTCGTTCTTCCATATAGTTACTTACTATTCCATATCCAGGTCCATCAACTTCTTCGTATATGGTAACGGGAAGCAGATGTACGCAAACCTGCTAAACGGTGGAAAAGAGTCTACCGGGATCCACCTTATATCGGCAGCAACCGCAGGAATAGCGACCGCAGCAGCGACCAATCCAATATGGGTTGTCAAGACTAGACTGCAGTTGCAAGACCCGTCATCCAACAGCTCAAAGACCATTCCGCCGCCACGTACCGTCGTGGGCAAAAGCCCTACTACCACGGCGGCATTCTCCTCATATTCGCGCATCGTACAACAAAGTTCATCATCTTCACAAAACCTGTCACAATTTACCCCATCCTTCGGGCGCTCAGCTGCAACCCTTTCATCAGCTTCAACAGATCGGTTCAGCGGATCTCTACAGTGCATAGCGCATATATGGCGCCATGAAGGGATCAAAGGCTTCTATAGAGGTCTTTCGGCAAGTCTGCTCGGCGTAGCAGAAGGCACAATCCAGTGGACATTGTACGAAAAGTTCAAGGCTATGCGCCGGCGTACCTCTGGCTCACAGGTTATTACCGAAGAAGGATGGCTCGATAGAATAGGCGCAGCTGGCTCAGCCAAGCTAATAGCTACCTTCATCACCTACCCACACGAGGTCGTTCGTACACGCTTACGGCAATCACCCCCGCCTGGGTGGAACAAGCCAAAATACTTTGGTCTCTTGCAGTCTTTCAAGCTTATCCTCAGGGAGGAGGGTCTCGCGGCTTTCTACGGTGGTCTGACGCCGCATCTCTTGCGAGTCGTCCCCAATGCAGCCGTCATGTATACAGTCTACGAGTTTATAATCAAGCATGCCTAAGCTGTATAGCCATTTGTCCGTAGGAATCGTATAGTCTTAATAAGGTCATGTAGCATACTACCACGTTGAGGTTTAGACAGCTGTAGAATTAGCCTTGCTAACACAAGACATAGCCCCTCTCGACATTACCATGGCCTGGACCAAAGGGCTAATCTGCTTTTTGCGCCTGTACAAGCCGCCATCAATCGGCAACATGTCTATAATTGACATCACCAAGAAATTCGAAGAAAACTGCCTACTCTCGATACAGACGAAGCAACGAAAAACGTCCCAGGAACTACGCTAACAGCAACTTCCGAATCTTTAGCTTCTCCAAACCGCCAACAGACCGAAGTTCTTGCAGTACCAAATCATCGTCTTCGTCAATCGGTTCGCGCGAGGCTGAAGGTCTTTCTGCTCTCTGCGCCCGTGAGAGCCGTACTGCTTCTTGTGCCACATCGCCAGATTGTATGCGGAGTCCTTCCTCGTTAGCAAGATGAAGCAGACATATAAAGCAAAAGGATGTGCTGATTTCTTCCATTTTATCCGGAGGGTATGCCTGCCGAAGGCCAGAAATGACTTTGGTAAATTCCGTGGCCGTCGGTGGCGTTTGCTCCTCCGGCTACAAGATCAGCAAGAAGGTCAGTAAGCAATTACTTGTCGTGACGGTTCGTTTTTAATCAATCGTTTTACTGTCGACTGACCTGGTCATCCTCGACGTCAGCGGTCGGTGCTTCCAGTGCTAGTTCTTTCCAGATATTCTCCTTCAGTTTCTTCACATCTACACGCTTCGCCTTCCTAGCATAGTTCACAAAGACTGGTCTGGCGCGCTTGACTTGCCCCTGCGTAGCTTTTAACAGGTCCTCCTCTTCTTCGCTCGCGGCTTTGCCTGAAGCAATGCCTACATCGTTATCCGCTGCGTCGCCTATACCCACTTCAAACTCATCGCCGCCCATGGGCAAGTCGTCATCGAAATCGGGGGTATCGCCATCATCATGGAAGAACTGAGTATCGAAGGGGAGTATCGGTCCATAGTCGTCATCGTCTTCGTCTGTAAGGTCGAAGTCAGCAGTTAGGCCAGCATAGTCCTTGACGAGCCGGACTCACCCATCGCACTAGTGACACCAGCCTGCGCGGCGGCTGCAGCAGCCCAGTAGTTCTCGTCAACTTCGGCTCCCGGCGCCGGCGCTATCCGCTGCAGTCGACGCTTCATATTAACAGCCGCCTTAGGCTTCAAGAACAGTGTAAGGAGTTGTTGGGAGGAAAAATGCTTGTCATCCGGAAGTAGATAGTCTTCTTTCTTGTTGACGAGCGTGCCACGCTTGCGTTTGGAAGCACTCGAAGACGGCATGGTAAGCGAAGCCTTCGAGGTCGCGAAGATGGTTTTGCTGTCGGGCACTTTGTTATCTTCCGAAATAGCAAAGCTTATCGAGAATGCTTCCTTTGCCTTTCTAGTACGCGTCTTCTTATCAGCAGCGGCATTTGCAGCTTCCTCTTCTTCTTTCTCCTTTTCATATCGACGAACAGTTCTTCTCATCTTCCAATGCTCCGGTCCTGCCCAATTCTTGGACATGTTCGTATCAAAGTAACTGAACACTTGCTTCTCGCCTTCGTCTCCCCCCATGCCTATCACCACTTCCCGCTCATCCGGCGCCATCCGGGGATCAAATGGCCGTACTGCTCCATACTGAGCTGCATGGGCTGCTTCAGCTGCATCCACAGCTATATCTTCGTTCGAACCATCGGGCTCTCCATATACCGGCTCAAACCCAACCCCGCCATCATCGTCTGCATAGCCACCGTCATCCCCTCCAAAGCCTCCTTCATTATCGTCAAAGAAGTCAATCGGTGCCCCTACGTCACCGGTGCCGGATTGTCCGCCAGAGTCTGCGTAACCTTCCTGCGCTGGTGTATTTTGGGTTCCGGATGTAGATGCTTCCAGTTGATCAGGCTGGAGAAGGGAGAGATCAAGTACAGTAGGATCGGAGTTGAATTTGAAGTTTGCGAAGGATGGACAGATGGTCATACCGTCCAAGACATTAACGTCAGGGAGAAACGCGCCTATGGAAGGGTCGCCAGGTGTCAGTTAGGAACCCAGGTTCGCTTCAAGCGGTTTTCACCTCACTTCGTAACTTCGAGATGTCAACATAGGGCAATTTCTCGTCATCTTCTAAGCCGTCATCTTCCTCTTCTCCCTCTCCCTCTTGTCCATCGTCGACCTTAGCATCCCCAGCATCGAAGACGACTCGCATTGTAGAGTCACTTCCGAGGTGGTTCATCAGAAGACCAGCAGCTCCACCTTCATCGAAATCTGCACTAGTCTTCTTGAATAGAGGATCAACGGTGAATTCAAGCTCCAGCTCTTTGACTTGGATTTTGCTAAAGCTGTCTGCTAAAGTCGCAACGTGGGTTCTCGCCTTCTTCTTCTTTGGACGGCGTTCCCCATTCTCATCCGCATCACCGGCACCTTCGCCATCTTCGTCATCATCGCTTGCCTCTTCGGCTCGTGCAGCTATCACTCGCCATTAGCACAGCATCTCTACGCTACCACAAGCAACGTGATTGGGGTAACTTACCTGCATCTCCGGACAAGCCGTTCAATAGCTTGCCTGTCTCGGTGGCGACTGAATCAACACGTGACGTCCAAATCTTGACGCATCCGTCCAGAGTGCAGGAAGCTTTCTGGAAGTTGATTGATCCATCGCCATCTGCGTTACGTAGCAAGCTCATGTCGTGGAAGTAGTCGATGAGCGCAAAGGACCAGGTATTCGAGGTGTTGATTTTCTGTATTCTACATTCAGCGGATGCTAGAACAGGGGATTCGGGACCAGAAAAGCGGGAGCCTGAAATATACATACATTGTCGGTAGCCAACTTCATCCATTCTTCCCAATCTTTATCCATCGCTTCCCTTGTTATCTGGGGCTGTTCTATCGTGAAGTCGTTCGGATTTGTGCCAGGTGAAGCTCCAGACGCGTGACGCTTCAGAGCAGCAGCTGCATTGAGTGCACCGATACCTCCACCCTGTAACGCATATCCTGCAGATGTCCTCCTCAACTGAGCTTGAGCTACAGTATGCTTCGAAGGTGAACTGTTCCCTGCACCAGCTCCACTAGCGCGCCTGACTGATACATCGTGCGACGGAGATGCATTCGAAGTGAAGGAGACGTCTGGATCTGACGCACCGGTCTGCTTGCGTAGGCTAGAAGGCAAAGACTGCCGCCGCAGGGCATCTGCGCGGGAAGCCTTGCTGTTCGAGAGTCTTCTCTTGCTTCCTCCTGGAGTGGCATCGTTCAGCGAGACAGTCCGGAAAGGCGAGCGCGGAACCTGGTGATTCGGCTGCAAAGGCTGAGCAGGACTATCGTTGAGCGTTTTCTTCGTAGCATGCACACCTTGCTTGCTCTTGCTTGACTCGGCCGGTGACTTGGCCCTCCGGCTGTTGCTGCTGCTGCTGCTGTTGTTTACCTTGCTCCTGCCTGCCGGTCTGGACGATGGCTCAACTGTACGGTTCTGGCTGTCCTCATCTGGGCTATCGACGTGGCTGCTGTCATCATCGCTGGACACAACGCGCTTCTTGCCGCTGCCACGCATGCTGTGCTTCCTGACAGTCGCCGGCTCGTCCTCGCTGTCTTCTTCCGAGGACTGCACGGCCTGCCCATCCGACGCGCCATCCGAGCTGCTTTCCTCCTCCGACTCGCTGGCTATCTGTGTCTTTGCCCTGCCCTTCATCGCCGCTGTCGTCCCTGATGGGCGCGCCATCGTTCCTGCTTGTTGTTGACGGTGCAACAAGGTAAGTCTAGGCTGGACTGGAAAGTATACATCGATCAACCCGTGCTATCTTTATCGAAAACGTTTGGCAACTCTTGACTTCCAATACATGCATGAATCCAGAGAACACTGGTCTCGTAGCTTTGGGCTCTTCCTTACTTGCTGACCTATGGCTACGCAGTCCTCGATGCCATACTTGCAAACAGAGTAAGGGCTAGACAACTGTTAAGCGTTGGATCAGCGAGCAGGGAAAAGCGCATTATTGTCGGATAAGAATGTACAGAGCAACTGCTTGACATAGCTCAGTTTGGCAAAGCACGCTCTAATCTTGACATTTCTGTTCGACTCCATAACTGAGCAGCTGTCAACCCCGCTTTGAGGTTCATGAGAGGGTTACTGCGCAAGCCAATGTGTATCGGGTTACTGCATAGTTGAGGACGCATGCACGCAAACACACATCCAAATCTAATAATTCATGCTTGTTGAAATACTGACACTCGCCCGTTTGATATCCCTTTGCCCCCTCCTCTTCTCCCCCCCGCTTATGGATCGATCTCAGCGATGAGATCGTTAGCAGACAGCGCCTCGTTCTGATGCACTAATACTCTCTTGACAACTCCACCGACTGGACTAGAGACACTCTGCTCCATCTTCATGGCGCTCATGACAGCAATCGTCTGTCCCGCCTTGATGGAATCTCCCTGCTTGACGGAAAGCTCAACAACGACACCGCCCATGGGAGCTCCAATGCTGCCTGGTTCTTTGGTCGCCTTCTCGCGTGTCACTTGCGAGGCTTTGACGCTCTTGTCGTTGACTTGGACTGCTCGTGTTTCGCCGTTCAGCTCCAAGAACACCGAGCGTACACCCAATTCTGTATCGACTGGACCGGTCGCGAGCAGCTTGATGATGAGGGTTTTACCTTCGGAAATGGTCACCTGAAGCTCCTCTCCGACGGCGGGTTTGCGGAGGAAATACCGTGTAGGAAGTGTGCTCAAATCTCCATATTGCTCCAAGAAGGCTCTGTATTCCTCAAAGACAGCGGGGTACATGGCGTAAGAAAGCACGTCTGTCGAAGTTATGCCTCTTCCAAACTTTTCTGTAAGAGTTTCGCGAGCTTTAGCAAAATCGAAAGGCTTCATGTTCTTTCCAGGTCTTTCATCGATGCGTGGCTTGTCGCGTATAATCTGGCTTCGCAGCGGTTCAGGGAAGCCACCGGTAGGGACACCTAGATTTCCTTGGAAATAGTCTACGACAGACGAAGGGAAGTCTAGCTTATCGGCATCGCGCAGAATACCTTCCTTCGTATGGTTCCCAGCTACGATGAATTGTGCAAAGTCGCCAACCACCTTCGAAGAGGGAGTTACTTTGACGATATCGCCACAAAGCTGATTGGCAACGATATAAGCAGCTTTGACCTGGTTCCACTGGGAACCGAGGCCGAGAGATTGCGCCTGGAACATAAGATTGGTATATTGACCACCGGGCATTTGATGGTCGAATACAGAGGAGCTACGAATCAAGATGCGATCAGTATCCAACAAGGTAACCTACAAAAGCTGCGTGTCTCGCCTCGGAGACGGCACGTGACTTACTCGGACGACTTGACATTGGCGTCGAACGGAGCGTAGAGCAGTCTGCAGTTCATCCAGTACTGGTTCAAAGCCTGAATAGATTCATGTCTGATACCTGATCCCATTCCAGTCTGTTCCAGCGCATCGCAGACGGCTCCCATGGCAGGCTGCGAGGTCATTCCGGACATGGCATCAATGGCGACGTCGACAATGTCAGCACCTGCAGCTGCACAGGCCAGCATACTAGCGACGCTGATACCCGCTGTATCGTGGGAGTGGACGTGAATTGGTAGATCGGGGTATTTCTTCCTTAGAGCTCCAACGAGTTTAGTAGCGGCTTGAGGCTTGAGTAGACCAGCCATGTCCTTGATAGCGAGAATATGGATACCGCACTCAACCAGCTGGTCGGCAAAGTCGAGGTAGTATTGGAGAGTGTACTTGGTCTTGGTAGGGTCGGCAATATCACCAGTGTAACACCTAATGTACTCCCTCGCAATTAGCTCCCTGGCTCTCTCATCTCACCACAGTCACACGGAGCAGTACAGCACTCACATGGCAGCCTCAACGACACCACCAGCCTTCTTAGCAGCATCAATACCGATCTTCATGTTCTCGATATAGTTGAGCGAGTCGAAAACTCGGAAGATATCGAGACCATTCTGGACTGCCTTCTTCGAGAACTCATAGATAACATTGTCTGGGTAGCTGGTATAACCAACTGCATTGGCACCTCTGACCAGAGCCGAGAAGGGGATGTTGGGAACAAGCTTGCGCATTCTGCGGAGACGCTCCCAGGGATCCTCGTGCAGGACTAGGGAAGCAAAGGTGGATAGTGAGATCAGCTTTGCTGAATTCCGAAAAGTATGGCCTCCGGATCTCCTCCCCTACTCACATCGCATAGCAACATCAAAAGTAGCACCACCCCAGCATTCCAGAGCGAAAGCGTTCTGCAAAGCATGCGAAGTTTCCTTTGCAATGTTGAGTATATCAACTGTCCTCAATCGAGTTGCAAGTAAAGATTGATGAGCATCTCTCCAGGTAGTGTCCATAATTAAGCATCCATCGTAATCACGGACGGCTTTAGCAAAGGCCTCGGGACCTTGTTCAACTAGAATATTTCTCCATCCCTTCAGGCAGGGTGTTGAAGTGTCTAGCATCTCGCCTTTCCTTTCTGGATCAGGAACTGAAGGGATAGGGATCTCCTCGGATAAACCGGGTTCGCCTTGCTGTCCAGCGATAGAGCTTCCGTTGACGACAAGATCTCCGATATAGGCTAGCAAGCGTTGAGCTCTGTTGAGGGATACGACTAAATGGAAGAGTTCTGGTGTATCATCGATGAACTATAGCGCGAGAAAACGTTGAAAATGCCGTCTCAGTACCTTTTGTTTTTGTGTTAAGCCAGTTTTTTCAGTCTTTGCCACTCACAGTCGTCCACGTCTGATTCTTGCAAAAGACTTCATGACTCAACAGTCTGAACAAGAACGGGATGTTCGTCTTCACGCCTCTGATTCTGAATTCCACCAAAGCTCTTAGCATTTTCCGTCTAGCGACTTCAAACGTAGCGCCTCTAACCGAGACTTTGACGAGCAAGGAATCATAGTGAGGTGTGATTTGAGCACCAGCAAATCCAGAAGCTGCATCCAATCGTACACCATTACCACCTGCTGAGCGATATACTTCAATCTTGCCTGTATCAGGTCTGAAACCTTCTTGGGGATCTTCAGTTGTAATTCGGCACTGGATTGCATATCCTCGCTTGGAAATGGAATCCTGAGTCAGACCAAGCTCTGGGAGCGAAGCTCCAGCTGCAATTTGGATCTGAGCAGCAACAATATCGATACCGGTAATTTCTTCAGTAATGGTATGCTCGACTTGGATACGGGCTGCACGGAGAGACACGATCAGTTTAGCTCCTGCAAAGCATTAGCCAAGGGGCTGGGCTGAGCTCGAACTCACGATTGATCTCGATAAAGTAGTGTCTGTTCTGCTGGTCGACCAAGAACTCGGCCTGTCAAGCACACAATGCCCATGTTAGCTTGGGAAAATTCGATTCGACAGGCTTTCAATCGGAAGGACTTACAGTACCGGCGTTTCGGTAGTTGACGGCTTTAGCAATCTTCTTGGCATCCTCTAGAATTCTGAATCTAACGTCATCATCGAGAACAGCAGGAGCCTGTTCAACAACCTTTTGATGTCTTCTCTGAACCGAGCAATCACGTTCGAACAAGTGGACGACGTTGCCATGAGAATCACCCAGCAATTGAACTTCGATATGTCTAGGTTTATCCAAGAATCGTTCGATGAAGACAGTTCCATCTCCAAATGCAGATTTAGCCTCCGATACTGCTCTTTCGAAAGAATCCTTGAATGATGCCTGATCTCGGACAACTCTCATGCCTCTTCCTCCTCCTCCCATTGCAGCTTTGATGATCACGGGGAATCCAACATCTTTGATGAACGAGTCGGCAAGGTCGTAGGATTCGATAGCGCCTTCAGTACCAGGTACAACTGATACGCCGGCTTTGATGGCTGGAAGCGTTGGTGGATGTCGGAAGAACATGAAGTATCAGTTGCGTGCCCTTATAAGCGGTCTTACATAGTGGAGACACCTACCGACAGCTCTAGCCTTGACCTTGTCACCTAGACCATCGATGACTTCTGGCTGGGGACCAATGAATGCAATTCCAGCGTCTTCGACCTGAGAGCGATAGGAAACGATACAGAGTCAGCATGGCTAGGGAAAAAAAAACGCTCGGTGGCTGTCGGACTCGACATACCTTCTTGGCGAATTCGGCGTTCTCGGACAGGAATCCATAGCTGTTCAGGGCATAGTCGGAAAGCGCGTTAGGATGCTGAGGTCACTTTCCAAGACAGAACAACGAAGCCCACCCAGGATGGATCATATCCACGCCATGCTCCAAGGCAATCCTGATAATATCGTCTTGGGCGAGGTAGGCTCCCACCGGTGTCAATCCTTTCCCGACTTGGTAGGACTCGTCGGCCTGTTCCCATGGCGCGTATTTCGCGACATGTCGTTTGTTGCATTGCCATTTCGAGGCGCAAAGGCAAGTTTATCGGCAGTTTGCGGATAGCCGGTGTTTCGGCGGAGTCGCCATTGATCGGAAGCGGGTGGAGTGGGACAAGCGGAAGTCAACAGACGAGCCGGGTGAAGAGGGTCGCGAGAAGGAGAGGTGGAAGAGGAGCGAGGCAGTCAGACAAAGCAAGAGAGAAGCATAGACTTGACATGATATGTATCGACAACCCACCTTGTATCGATGGGCATTGAGCCTATCTTCGTGCGAGAAGATGGCGACGGTCTTCATAGCCAGTTCATGGGCGGTTCTGAACACTCTGATGGCGATTTCGCCTCTGTTGGCGACGAGGACCTTTTTCAACGGGCCTCTGGCGTTGTTGGCTACCGTTCTTCGGATCCCGCCGACTGTTCCAGCTGGATGGGGCGTCTGGAATCCAGAGGACGAACCGAGTCCACCGCCGGGGGTTCCAGGGTGTGAATCGCTGGAGAGGGTCGTGGGGGGAGACAGGCACGTCAGCCTGCTGCGGGAGAAAGGTGATGCTAGCTTGTTCGTAGCCGTGTTCGTTGTGCATGCTTCTGCATAGTCTGCCCTCCACAGCTGCTACTCTCATGAATGGCTGGTGAGCTTACCCGGACATGGTGAACGAGCGGGTGGCCGGCTGGATGTGTATGAGGGCTGTGCAGTCCTGGCAGATCGGACAGGTCGTGCCTACTGACGCGCTGCTTGATGGTAGGAAGCCAGAGTGCAGCAGCTTTTCCCGCCGCTGCCTGCACTGATAAGAGCTGCGCTAAGGCGATCGGGCGCACTCTGGACGGACAATGATATGCTTATGCTGTATGATAGACGGATGAGAGCAGCAACAGAGTAGCAATGCAGCAGTCCAGCAACAACACACAGTCCCAACTACGAATCCGGCAGCTGGCATTCGACTGCATCCGACCCTGCCTTCCACCTGCTTCGGCGGCCTCGCCCGGACGTCGACCATCTTCCCCCGCTTGGCCGCGGCTATTCAAGATTGCATGTACATCCACAGCACGCTCGGAGAACAGCGGCAGGACACGCAGAGGACACCATGCAGCCATGCTGCCATACTGACTGTACACTCATGGCTGCTGCCATATGCACACGCACCCAGGTCTACGGCGTGCATCGGAACAGATCCCAGTAGGATGCGCATCCGGAGACGAGGCATGCTGGATCCGGCTATCAAGCACCCACGACGGCGGACATCGGGTTCTCCTCGAGCACGCAGAGAACCCGGCACGAGAACTGCACACATCCCGGGGAGTAGTGTAAAGTATACATGAGCGGAGCTTTGCTGACAT
Organism: Cystobasidium pallidum; assembly: GCA_001599955.1. Lineage (NCBI taxonomy): Eukaryota > Fungi > Basidiomycota > Cystobasidiomycetes > Cystobasidiales > Cystobasidiaceae > Cystobasidium > Cystobasidium pallidum. The sequence continues at coordinate 1,509,000 of BCIL01000005.1, forward strand.
CCTCCTTGCAGGAATCACATCGATATCCTCGGAACAGCCATACAGCCAAATTATACCCTCGAGTTGCACGTGGGAAGGTCCTATGGATACATTTGTACTTGCGACCCGTAACACTGACACTGATATGTATGCGTGTACTGTTTGCGATTACTTTGCAGAGGGTGGGTATGTCTCAATCGTCTCTAGACTATGTAATGTATTATCGTTAGGGGATCATGTAAAGGGGTATCACGCTGACGTTTCGCGGAGAGTCAGCACACCAGCGTCTATTGAACATCAAGCAAGAAGCGAGGCTTAGCAACAGGAATTAACGCTCCAGCACGCTGACAGCGTGTCAAACTCACCGCTAGCAAATATGATTTGCTTCCGAGGACCCGGCAATTTGACAGGAGGATTATGTGCCAGGTACAGCGGCGATGGCTGAACCCCCAGGCGATGACCGTGCATGCCAAAGTGCGGGTGGCCAGGGTAGTGGCTTTGCTGAGCTACAGCATGTGCGCTGGAGGACGTTGAAGGCGGTGTATCTGCAAACAAGAGCCGCAGTGTCGAACCCGTAATGATCTGCATCAAAGCCCCGCTGTCGACATGTCGTACTTCGATAAAATTCGGCTCGAAAGCGAGAATATAGGGATAATGCAGAGCTGGATCAGGGCGAGACAGGTTTAGTCCTCTCCCTACATATAGTATAGCAGACCTACGCAGAAACTTACCGAATGCCGTAGGGTGACCCTCCCACTGGACCAGCCAGTTGGAGCGAGCTCTCCATCCGTTCTTGTTGACGTAGAAAGCGAATTCATCGTAGCACAGAAGGAAGTCGCCGTCCACCCTGTAGATCGCAAGCGGACGAACATCCAACCGCTTCTGTACAAAGTCCAAGGACGAATCCGCGGGATCAAGGAGACCCTGGGTATCGAGCGTGTCCAGATCGACAATTTCGAAACCCTTGGTGCATCCAACACACAGCTTGCTCTTGAGGAAATGCACAGAGCTAGACTCGGTCGGGATATAGAACTCCTTGTATATGCGGAGCAAGTCATTGCTACCTTGCAGGAATTTGCGGATAGCAGGCGGCTTCTTCCCTCCTCGGCCTTGATGGTCAATCGGCTCCAGCGTTTTGATCGTACTTGAAACCGTTCCCGATTTGACGATACATACGAGCGTTCTGTTGAGACACACACCAGTCTTGAAGAAAGAGGCGTTGGTGGATATCTTGCGCGCCCGTTTCGCCGCGACAACGGCCTCACTAGGATCGAGACTATCGACAAGGAACGTTTGGACCGCTTTGTCTGCAAAAAGTACTCGATCAGACCACGCGAAACAGCCGCCCTTGTCGTTAGAACTTGTCTTACCGGCGAGAACGATGAGAATACCGTAATCCTCCAAGACGTCGACTTGAGTAACATTGGCAACCGCAATGACCTTGACCGGCGACTTTTCTTTGGCAAGGAGATTGGCAAGGTAGACACCATTGTCCGTACCATAGACCATCTGAGTTCCACCTTCTGTTACGAACAAGCCGGGATTAGCAAGCAAACTGGCGAGCATCTTCCACCTAGACGCTTACCGAATGGTGCAGCACAGGTGACTCTGTTCGTGCCGGCAAAGAAGCCTTCACTGAGGACGCTCATATCGAAGACCAGACTGCGATCTCGAAGTTCTGCCTGTCGCTGTTCTATCTTATCGAGCCATTTCTTCCGCCCAGCCCAAGACGGCGACCAGAGTGTCAATGAATACCCTTTACGGCCCAGATGGGTGAATGATATCGGGAAGCCTTGCTTGCTTGTGGGATCAGGAGCGGAATTGTTCGAAGTGCTGCTCTTGAGAGCCGATCCGTTCGTCAATGTCAATTTTGAGGCGTTCGATGAGCGTGACATCAATGATTTAGGCCGGACGGTAGCGTTGCGGAGTGTTGCGGGATCATCGGTCGCTGAAACGACAAGCAGCTCTAGCGGTATTGGTTTCCTATATACGCGGAGCTGCTCGTTCGCTTTACCCTGCGCCTTCGTTTTCACCATGAGAATGGCATGATCGAAGAGGTAGACCTGTAGGTCTGCACTGTCGCTGTTTGTACCGCCTCGCTTCTTCAAGGGCCCTTTGAAGATGAGATCTCGAGATTCGTCTCGCAGCTTGAGGTCTACTGCTTCTCCAGGCTTGAATATCAGCTGCTGGTCGAGCTGAGCGAGGTTGAACCGCGCTTCGCTACGGCCCGATTCGTGATTGACTTTGACAAGCAGCGCTCGAATCATCTCGACTGCCTTAGGTAACATCTCCTTGTCTGGATTACCTTCTGGCGTGTATTTCAGAATGGTTTCCAGTAGGAGAGGATAACGAGCCAGACGTGTAGTCGGTTTGGTTAGATAGCCATTAAGCTCGAGCTTCCTCGATTCGGGCAAGCGTTCCGTTGTCTATAAAGCAGAGGTTTGTCAGACAAGTGAACCCTATGCGAGACGAGCTGGGCAAACTCAAAACAACATACCTCTACAAATTTCAAGAAAGCAGGATTGCTTTGCTTTTCTTTCTCAAACTCATATTTACCATAAAGCTGGTGCGCACCATATTTCACAAAGGGCGCAAAGTCCGGAATGAATTTGAGCAGAATATCACCAATCGAGTTGACAATTGGCTGTTGCTTCTGTCTTCGCGTCAGGCTCTCTGCCATTTTTATATTGACTGCGTGGATCTCCGTGACATTCCAGAAGACCTGTTGCACAAAGCTTTCCCGCCGTGGCTCTGCTATCGTCGTGCCCGCTTTGAGAGGCGCCATCCATTTCTACAGAGGCATTTTATCAATATGATGGCATGTACGCGAAGCTCATATCTGTGCACTTACATCGCGAAGATATTCCAAGTCTCGTACAAAGTCCCGCTCAGTATATATCAGCTCGTTGATCACTTCCTGCCGCTTCTTCTCGGTGTCATCGACAGAGTCAGAAATGTCCTTGGAAACAGTATGTATCCATAACATGCCAGGTTCCTGAGAGTTCAGGGAGAGAAGAATCAGCAATGAGGAAGAACCGAGATCCGATGTGAGCGGGACATACTGAACCAAGGCGATCATCGTCGCCCAAGAGACCTTCTTCAGAATTGCTCTTCTTGAGGCCTGGTCTAGGTTTCAGGTTGAGCCTAGCCTGCTGTTCGAGCCTTCTTGGGCAGGCAATAGAGTAGCAGAGCCTGTCCCTCGTGCAAGTAGGCGAGTAACAGTCCGTGAGGAGCGTGAACACCCCGACTGGAGCTGCTGAATCTTCTGAGAGCATAGTATCGGTCGGCGATGGCGGTCTCATGAGATGATTGTTCTGGGTTTGAGGTGGATCGTATGGGTTATACAGCGCCATTTGATTCCCATGGTGAATTATTGCGGCATTGGCTGGATCGGCACCGTGGGAAGGACCGAATGGCGAGGCACCATGCAGTCGCTCCTTGAACTGATATAGCTCATTCGGCGAATCTCGAAGTCGATGATCGTATGTCACATCGTGGAAAAACTTCTGTGCATCCAGCGCTCGACCGAGGAGCAAGGCCAGATTTCGGTCCGTAGTTCGTATGATATACGCTATCTTGTCTACCGCTTCTCGGCCGTCAAAGGCATCCTTGTAGCTGAGTCCATCCTTCACACGCTCCGAAATGCTTATACGCATCTTGAAGGCTTCGGCTACCCTGGAGAGTAGGGCAGGGTAGACGACCGGGGCTCTGCGGGTCATAGCAGTGATCGAATGGCCACTCTGCCGATGCTGATGGTGAGGTTGATACGGGAGGTTGGGGTTAGGGGGTTGCTGGTAAAGGGAAACATGGTTGCCAGATGCAGGAGAGGGCAGATGTGCATGTTCGGAAATCGTAGAGGAAGGGCGGGGAGAGTAACCTGGGCCGCGCAGATCTGTCATTATTGCTGGCCTGTCCAAGCCCGAAAAAGAAAGCGCCCTATCGCCATAGGACGAAGAAGCTTTGGGTTGTGTAGGAAAGACCCGCACGGATTCTGCTGACTTTCTCGGAGCGTGTCGAACTGGTTGCTGGTAAGAGCTATGTCCCGATGAAGATGCAGGATGGCCCACTGCACTTCCCGGTAGGAAGTGGTCATTGTATCCTAATCCAGATGGTCCAGCCTGATAGCTCGACTGACTGTTACCGAACTGCGGACCGCCAGAATAGCCAGCAGGGTATTTTGAACCTGGTTGAGATTGCTGATAATAGGTAGAATGCGTCGTTGTGGTTGATGGGCCTGACGGGTAGCCATAGAGGCCACGCGCGTCGGACGATGTAGAGGGAAGATAACAGGAGGTATGGTCGCTATCGACAGACGCACGAGAATCGTACGCTTGTGTACCCGAAGTACTCGCTGAACTTGGGCCGGGATAGCGTTGGTGATCTGGATAAGCTGCAAGGGGAGAAACCAGCAAGTGCGGGTCAGTCGAATTCACGCACCAGTGTTTCAGGCGATCCGTTCACTCACTCGCAAACTGCTGAGGGTATCCATCAAATTGTTGTGCAAAGTTTGGTCCAGGGGAACCACTCATTCCGCTGTTCGGACTATCCCTCGAAGCATAGTTGTACTGATCAGACGCATAATCTGTCGTGCTGGCTGACATCGTCGACGAAGCGGTAAAGCTCCGCCTGGAACTACCCTGCGACGTTCCGGAGTAGGGAGGACGATTGCTACCACTCGAAAGAGGTGGTGTAGGTGTCGATATGTGCATGTCCGAGAGTGACCCTTCCACAGGCAATCTGCTGCTCGAGCGGGACAGGGGTCGGTTGATGGAAGGAACAGCGCTGTTTGATGTGCTCCTGCTGCTGCTGGTACTATTCGAAGCCCCGTCCGCCATTCCAGAGCTGCCACTTCCGTCTATGGCTTTGCTGCTGGTGTCGAACCAGTCGAAGTCCTCCCCAGCATCAAAGCTTGGCAGTCGAGGCGCATGATGCCCAGGGCCAGTCCCGCCAGAGGGCTGCTGCTGGCTCATATACGAAGCAGAGTAGTTTACTGCAGGTGCCCGTTGAATGGGCATCGGGCCAGCACTGTTGCCGCTTCCTCCGCTACCGGTGCTGTCTGCGCTGTTGAGCGCCCTGAAAGCTGGACCCTGCGGCGGCGGGGGAGGTGACGGGAGAACGTGACCATGTTCGCTCGCTTCATAGTACTGCCCTCCACGCCCTTGCTGGAGCTGTATAGGATGGGGTAACGTCTGTTGCGTCTGCTGCGTCGTGTGATAAGCTGGGTGGCTGCCCGTATACCCCATCTGCGTCGTTTGCTGCTGCTGATGCGGCACCTGCTGCTGCGGAGGCATTTCGCTTGCTGCTGCTGATGCGGCACCTGCTGCTGCGGAGGCACAGCAGGCGGATAGGGCAGACCTATAGGAGCATAGTTCGACTGGGGACGAGGACCACCTGGAGTGTATGGAGCTGGTCCCTGCGTGCGCAAGCTCGGTGAGGGCCGTACCCCTTGGAGGTGATTGTACGCAGGTCTTGCGGTTCCAGTCGGCCGCCCGAAGATGTCATTGAAGGCCTGCGAGCAGGACGGATAAGTAGGCAAGCCTTCGACGGATGGCTTGCTGACGCCTACCTGAGACCTGTCTGCCTCTCTGCGCGCCATGGCGCTGGTCGCTGCAGGCGGACCACCCTCGTTCTGCCGATACCTTGCACGCTGGCGGGCAACGCAGGCTGCCGGCGCGCTCCACGCTTCCTGCTCGAGCTAGCTTCGCATCGTAGCGGCAGTCCTTCTCTGCAGTGGTGTGCCTGCTCCTCCCGCGCTGGCGCTTCGTCCAGACTGCGTGCACTGCTTGTCCTGTGTGCGAAAGCAGTCCGCCATGTGCGAAGTTGCGGGTCCGAGGCGCGTTGTCTGTCAGAATGATCGCCCTGCACAAATCGGCAATACAGCCATGCAGGCAATCACCTCGACCGGCAGGGCTGTACGTCAGCTTCAAGCACACTTGTAGACAGAGTACTCTCGCGGTGCCATCAAAATCGCAGCAAGACGTCACTTTGGGCAGGCTTTTTCGCCACTCGCCAACTACAGAACCGGAAGTTATATCTCAAATGGGACATCTGCATCCGAACTTAGTTGCATTGCAGCACCACGAAGACTCTGAAGATGTTGTACGGATCACGAAACTGCCTGATCTAGTGACTTCCATTCAGACTGCGACAGTATCCCCCAATCAACATAACCCAAATCTGTCTGTTCGTATACTACAGGACCTGTAATGTCGGGAAATAGCGCCGATACCAAGAAAACCTACTTGGGCGATGGACTACCTTTCTGCTCAAACATCGCTGCTCGGGCGCGTACGCCAGCTGCAGATGAGGGGGAGCCAGTCGACCCACCCGCCGACGAAGGTGGTCCATGCATGCTCATGGGTCTTGGGCCTCGAGTTGCTCCGCTTCGAGACAGCGGATTACGGCGAGCAGAAGATGAGCCTGTAGAGCTACGCACGATCGAAGCGGACGCGACTAGAGGCTTATCGTCTTCGGCAGGTTGGGCATCTGTGGTAGCCAGGGAGCCTTCAGCCAGGTTGGAGAGCTCGGTGGTCAAGGGTTCAGAGGAGGGTGACATCGCTGTTTTGGCGTTCTGAGAGACGTCTGCAAGTTCTTCTGTGGGAGTGACGAATCCAGCACTCTTATCGGCCGGACCACCTTCGCTTTCGCTACTTGAGCTCGTGGGCCGTACTATTTCCGGTACCGGCGGGATCTGCGGTTCCTCCATTTCGCTCCCTTGGTTTACAGCTGCCTCCGCTTGTGCCAAAGGCGCACTGGCACTCTCCTTAGAAGGCAGGGTCGGCATGTCCTGCTTAGTGGGCTCTACCTCAAGCGCCTTCTCTGGCACTGACACATCTTCAGGCTCTTCCATGATCTTATGACCCATTTTCTTCTCGAGTTCTTCTTTCAACCAGTCTGAATGCCGTTTGTTGTCCTTCAGAGCAGTAGTCGATCTGGTCACTCGCTGATCTACCATTTTCGTACGTTGCCTCTTGGGTGCATATCGTTCTTCTTCAACCTTTACCTTTTTTTCCAGTGTCGGTGGTAGCAGCCTCGAATAGTCTTTAAGCAGATCATTGAACAGCTGAGCTGGGAATCGATCGTTCAGAGTCTTGCTGTTCTCAGCTGTCGGTCGAAGTATGCACGGGCCTAATGTCGCGCCGAGCTTGGCGATGTAATCAGCATCGCTTGCTCCCGCCGCCTGGTCATTCTGCTCCGGCGCGGATTCCGCAACTCCTTCCGTAGACGCTATAAGGTCCTTCAGATGCGAGAGCAGTGCATCTAACACGACCAGATGTATCTTCGGAACTCGCTCAAGTAAGCTGAGCAGGCTTTCGATGCGAGCTTTTTGGTTGACTGAGTCGGCTCCGACTGTCCGGATGGCAGGGAGAGTCAGCAGAATCTTGATAGCATCAGTTTGTTGAGAGACATACCACTCGGATATATAGCTTTGACATCGCTGTACAAGGCTGATGGGATGAGCGAGACTGCCAGCTCGAGCAGATACAGCTATGGGATTGAGTAAGCTCAGCAATTTGCCCGCAGAAAAGTCACTGAGATTCCGTACCTTGATACAGCTAGCGATGACAGGGAGATCGAACCGTCGCAGGTCCTCCGCAGGAAGTGGTTCTGCCGACGAGTTGAGGAGGTTGCGCAATCGATGGGTGTATGGTAGCGGCACTTCGTAGACCCAGGTCTTTCTACGTTCTGAGAAGACGGGCACAAAATCGTCAGCACATTTTACTCGATCAGCTGGAGCTTCCTGCATACCTTCATCAGTCTTCAGTGCAGGATAGCCCTCTTTTAGAGCCTGCAAAAGCTCGCTAAAGATATCTGGCATTTGCCGTCTTGCAGCTTTGTCAGGATTTTCACTTTCCATGTCTGCCCAATGCCTCAGGTCAACACCGAATCTGACATCAGTCGTTTCGTGATAGAAATCTGTCCACACGTTCGGCTTAGGCCTAAATGAGCCGGTTCTATATTGTTCTATGATAGAATTGACATCTGAAAGTGGTTGGAAAGCTTCGCTAAGTAGGGCACTCCGCTCAGAAGACAGCTGAAGGGGTGTATTGAGGGATGCAAGAGACGCATTGTACGTCGTCAAGACGTTCTTTACAGCTTTCAAGCGATCAGTTTCCAGTTTCTGCGCCCGGGCCAAAGTCGCGCTGTACAGCTCTTCGAGGCGCAGCCTGAAAAGTGCAGGGAGTAAGCTATATGAGCCAAGTTTTTTCTCCGCAGATTTGGCGACTCACCTTGAATCCTCCAAGTCCCGGACGGCTACCCTATAATCCTCTTCCGCTTCTTGAGCTTCCTGTTTCAGCTTCGTGAAGCGTTCGCTCTCCGAAGGAGCGGTGACCTTTGCGACGACCGAGTTGAGCGAAGGGACATTTGAAGCAGCTTTCTCGTATGCAGTTGTCAGATACGACGAGATGGTATTGCTTCTGCTTAAACCTGAAGTATTCTTTGGACTACCTATCGTTCCGGGGCTGGTAGTATGCTTCGAAATGTTGCTTTCCAAGTTGCCCGACACGCTAGGCGAGCTCCCATTCTTAAATTTTGGACTGAGAAGAGGGCTGTTAGGTGATCTTCTTCCCTTCATAGGCGGAGGTATCTCTGTTAAATTTCCTGCTTGATCATCAGTACTAGCAGTCTTGCGCGCCGAATCACTAATCTGATGCTGTACATCGTCAAGGTGAAAGGCTTCAGGTCTCCATGCATAAAAAGCATCCGAAGATTCAAAGAATTTGTTCCCAATCTCGCCCACTAGCCGAAGAACAGCTAGCTCTTCGCTCAGCTGACGGCACAGCTCATGAGCTCGAGAAAGGGACCCTCCTAGCTCGTCCAAATTTTCACGGAACCACAGAACTAGGTCTTCACCCGAGTGGGCGTCGGGAGTCGTCCCAATAAGCGGCACTTTGATGCTACATTTCACTTGTCAGCGCAATTGAGATTTACTAAAATCTAATCTGACTCACGCTGTTGTCGGAACCTGCGTTTTAGCTTTTGCAAAAATGATGCTCCAATCTTTCGGATGCTTTACAAGACCACCAATCTCTAGCTGGTCGATCTGGATTTTCATTGGTTCTTTGACTTCAGCAGCCGGTTGCAGAACAGCTTGTGCGATTGCCTGCTTCTCGTTCGTGTCGACCTTGTTTCCTTCTTCATCTAGCAATTCTTCTTTAGCTAGTACAGAAGAGGGATCTTGGCCACGACTTGCAAGCTCCCTTTCTTTCGCTTCGAGGCGCATACGTTCGAAACGCTGCTTGACCGCATGAGCGGTTGGAGAGATCTTGACTTTCTGCGTTAGCGTACGGGCCAGATTGGATGCTGCAGAGGAAGCTTGCTGAGCGGCTTGAGCGGCTTGATGTGGGTCCCAACGGAGGCCACTGTACGAGCTATTCGAAGCTGCAGAATCACTCCGAGACCGGACCGCAGATGTGGACGCGGTAGCTGACGGGGATGTAGGGGCGAAGCGTAGGTTCTCTTCGGCCTCATCTAGAAGACTGCATTTATGGTCCCTGCTGTCTCTCAGCTTGCGGACCTATGGTATGGTGCGGAGGGTAGATTAGCTTGGGGAGCCGTATGCACAGAGGGGCAAGTCAGCAGCACGCACTTCGCTGCTTAGACCCTCCCACTCCTTGACAGCTTCGTCGAGCTGATCTATGAGGGTATCGACTCGGCCTTCATGAGCATGAGACCAGGTTGTGAAAGGTCGCAGAACCATGTGATCCAAGCTATCAGCCACATGGTTGTGTGCCTTTGCGACTTGTGCTGATTCGCTCTTTAAACCTGTGTGCAATTCATAACGCAGGCGGAGGATGAGCTTCGGTCCATGCATGCCTTTCAGCAGGATAGGAGATCCAGGCTATTCCCGGTCTGATCGAGCTATACTCCTAATCCCCGTACTGCGGTTGCTTACCTTCGAAAGTCCGCCTGAGCGATGCGCCCTCGCCGTAGCCGAAGCCATTGGATTTCAGTCGCGTCTCCGAAATGTCGTAGAGTGCACTTGCTGTTGCACTGGAAGCTTGGGCTCGCTCCTGCAGATTGCGTAAAACCAGGTGGCCCATATCAAGTGCAGGCAGGGCACGCAGTACGCATGACGACACGGACGGGTGCGAATTGCGTTGTATGGAAGGGAGACAGCAGCAGGTCGGCTCAGCATGCAGCAGCAGAATACCGCTGCGCAACCCACCTGCACCAGCCTCAGTATTTCCTGGTTCTCCACCACGCCGGCGCGTATCTTGGGCCAGAGGGCATCAAGCTTGAAATCCGGCGTCCAGAAGCTGTTCTGGAACGAGGGCGGCAGGGCCATGGTCGAGCCGCAGGACTTGGCCTGGTACACTGTCGAATGTGGACAGACGTATGGCAGTGCTGCTTGCTACTTGTCAAGTCGGCGGTCGGCATCCAGGTGACGCCCGTTATAGGAGGGTTCGACCGGCTGGCTGTAGCGGTTGCTACAAATGGTGGCGACAGCAGGCAAGTCTGCGCACAGCAGAGCCGGAATGGGCCAGCAGGCTGCTACAGTTTGCAGCTGCAGCACACTCGCACTGCACCGCATCTGTGTCCGGCCGCTGCACCCGATCGCTACATTTGCCCAAGTCGCCGAGTGTTGCCCGCTGGACGCGTTCATGAGCCTTTCTCCAGCACCAATCCCGCAGCCATGGTCACCACACGCAAGAAGGCCCGCATATCGTACGCCGAGGCCGACAGGTCTGATGGCGAGCCCGAGCCAGTAGCAAGCAGTGCGCCGGTCCCGCCCGCCGACAGCGTACCTGACCGCCAACTGACCTTTGCGCACCCCACGTGTTTCGGCACATACACAGCTTCCACTCTACCCGCCAACGGAACTGCTGACGACCATCCGGAATCCTCGAGCACGGGGAAGAAGTCGAAAGCAGCAGCTCACGCTGACACAGGCTATGGAGATGGGCTGGATGGCGACGGCTTCAACCCCACCGGACGCAACTACCAGAAGAGAGGCCGGAAGAGGAGAAAGTCAGCAAGTATCGCACCGAAGAAGCCCGTCTTTGACTATGCCCGCATCTTGGAGCTGCCAGCAGACATCCTCTGCAGCATCCTATCGCACGTCCCGGTGAAAACCCGTGAATATTACGTTCCTCCCTCAAATATCGGGGGTATGGTCTGACCCGCAATTGCACCCCGTCTCTGCAGTGTATATCCTCTCAATTTCGTCCAAGAAGCTGGAGGCATTCCTTCATTCGAAGACATCAGCAAGTATATGGAAAGAAGCAAGAAAGCGGATGACCGTTTACGGTGAACTTCCCCCGGCTGCCTTGCCTGTCGAGCCTGAGCTTGAGGCTGACTGAATGCTGAGATTGCAGCTCCTAAATTCTTCCTCAACATCCTTTTCAGAGACTCTGTGACTACTCCACCTAGCAATCCTTTGGCGCATTTCGAGTTTGACTACCTTGATACGGACGGCGAATATGAAGCTCTTCTCAACAAGGAAATGGAGTACTTCGAAAACGAAAGTGCTAAATTGCCCTTGATTGTCCCTGACCCGCCTCCCGGTATATCCGAGTTTTCAATGATCCGATACCTATTCTGCAATGTCTGCTATGTGAGTGAAGTGCATTACGCCGACGTCAAGCAGTTGCTGATTGAACAAGTACCCTATTTTCGGATTTCGCGCAACTTAGCATTGTGGGAAGGATGGTAAAAGTTATATGAGCAAGGTTCCTGAATTGCTGGCACATTTCTGCAAATCGTGTTTTACCCGTCAGTGAGTAAACTTACCTGATATGCACACATAGAATGCTTCGATTGCGTACAGTACTGACGTACCGGCCCCACACAGCACGACTCCCTGGAAACTAGCCCTGACCGACTTTGAGGCAGAGCTCACGCCGGACAGATTCGTAGAGATACCCGATTACACTCAGTTCCTGCTCACGCTTCCTTCCTGGAAGATTTGTAATAGTAAGTATATTCTGATGGCGCATTTCCGGGCACGAGAGCATTCGCTTGCGGCGGTCTGCCTAGTTCCATCTTTAGCCTGAGTCGCCTGCACCCCTGCGAGCCTGACATTCTTTCTCCTCCTCACTTACCAGGTGAATCGCACAACTACAGAGACGAGCCTCTCCTACCCAAAGACCGCAGAATCTACATTGGCGACTTGCAGCAACGCTACGAAGACTATAAGTCGAGGAAGACTAGCATGTCCAAGCAGGATTTCGATGCATGGTTAGTCAAGACCATAAACGAGCATCATGAACGCCGCAAGCTGGCTGGCAGGCTCAGCGAATATCTGTGGTTGAAGAGTACCTGTTCGTTGATTGACCATGGCGACCACCTATGTGGCACAGCCATCCCACATGTTGCTACACGATTGAGCTGAGATGCTTTGGTGCATGATAGTCGACAGATACGAACCAAGGGTCAAACAGATGATACGCGGCCGCAATGAGCGAGAGATCAAAGCAGCGTAAGCGCTCAATTCTTATCGCCTAGTTTAGAAAGCTTCGCTCACTTTCTTGTCCATCTAGTATTCTGGAAAGATTGGAAAGCGATTGCCAATACAGTAAAGCGGATGCTCAGGTCATACTTTCCAAGCATACGAATCTGTATTCGTCCGTAGGTGCTTGCTCAAGCTTCTCAGATCAGAGAAAGGAACTGACGAGCTTCTCGCGATGTAGCTCGCTTGGAAAGGTCACACACTAGACAATGAAGATTGGCAGACAGTCAAAGTCTTAGTAAAGGACTATATGGAGGATTACAAACAGTGGCAGACTACCAATCCTACGATGCGCTACTTGGCTAGCGTCCGTGCTGTATCTGGTAAGCCGAAGCAGAGGATGAAGTCCCTGTGCTGAATGTACTAACAAGATATCTGCTTCGATCCAGACTACTTCTCGGTTAAAATGCTTCTACCTAAGTCAGCCGCCCTGATAAACGATATGGTGTTTAACAATGGCCACTACCTATCGCTACCTAAAATTAAAGCGATCCTCCTGGAACAGCCTGATGATTTGAACGATGCAGAGCGTATGCTGTGGGTCACTCACCGAATGGCCAAAATGGACGATATCCTCACATCCGATATGCACGCGTTGTGTATGACTATCAAGAAGGACCTGGTTCGAAAGGTACTCCGAAAAAAAGGTAAAAGCATCGCTAAACTGGATACGTGGGATAACGACAAGCTACAAGATGTTCTCGACAAGCCAGACGTGTGGTTCCGTTGCGCGATTTGCAAGGTACTTACGCCTGTTCCATGGAGGCGTGTTACAGACCACGCTTGTACAGCGAACACAAAAGGCGAAAAGGCATATGGGAATCGAGCCCATGGAATTCCCGATTCCCCTTGCATTCCGGTTGGCTGGCAGCCTGAATCTGTTGAGCTAGTCGACGGCTTCGAAGGCCTCCATGGCTTGCTGGAAACATTTGCCCGCGAAATACGCAGCGAAATGTCTAACGATATTGGAGGAGAGGCAGCAGAAACCCTCTTCGATTTTCCCTCTTCACACATGGCTATGATGCGGAATGACAAGTGGAAATTCCACTGCCGTGTTAATACTTGCTGGAGCCACGCTATGTATTTGCGAGAAATTGTAAGTCGTCCCAATCGAGAAGAAGGACCTCGCGTAACGTTTGCGTTGATCTGAAACTTCTACATCACCCTTCCGGCCGTTCAGCTGCCACATCTCGCAGAACACGTGAGGGCAGGCAAGACATCGATAGAGCAGCTACGTGAAGTTCACATACCTACAGTGTATACTCAAAATATGTCCTATGCTCCCTCAGATTTGGGATATGGATTTGACTCGGATGAATATGATTCGGATGTTGTCCCCGGTTACGACTTCTTTTGAGATTTTCGGACTGTAGCATCGAATAGTTTTTCGTTTCAGCGCTGTTCTTGGATTAGATTTCCAATTGCCAAAGCTGTCTGTTCTAGTTGACATGACTAGGGTGTTCGAGGATTTAGGCCTGTATTTAGCATAGCACAGAATGCTCTTCGAATCAATGCTCTTTTGGATATGTATTGCACTATTGTAGGCACTGAGCTTCACGTGATCATTCTCCTCTTCAGCCGGCTAATCCGGGCTCAAGTGTTGCGGATAATCATTCTGGAGACCTCAGTTTGACTGCAAATAGGTCTCGCCCTGCTCCAATCATCAGCATACCATACTTAGTATCATATGATACCGTAACGTATTGCCGGATCTTCCTCGATGATCGGGCAGTCCGGGGAACAAGGAGTAAGGGTGAAAGTGCTTCTTTCACCATTGGGGCTTTTAGAATGCTGTGCGAAACGTTCCAGGGTCGGGGCTCGTTTGCTTCATAGCTGTCAAGCCGAGACTGGAAAAGGTAGCCTTCGCGCTCCTTCACCGTCACATTGCACGCACAAATTGTCGAAATGGGGATCCCCCTCGCGACGTGCTCCCCCCCCCCCCCCCCCCCCCCCCCCCCCCCCCCCCCCCCCCCCCCCCCCCCCCCCCCCCCCCCCCCCCCCCCCCCCCCCCTCTTTTCTACTGGGCATGACGTGAATTCCAACTCATCCAGGAACGGTCATAGATTCTCTGAGGCTGACTAGCCTTTCAGACTGCACTTCGTCCATGTTTCTGCTGGTTTGCAACTGGGCAGTTTGCCACGCCAAACCGTCAAGGTGCGTGTAAAGCTACAGCGCTAGACCTGCACGTCAGGACAGCTGTTAGCAATGGCTACTCCCCCAGCAGGGTCAGCCTGCCAACATGCCATGATCCTGGATCTCCCTCTGGACATTCTGTGTATGATTTTATCACACCTGGACCCAGGTACATGTGAGTTGAACTGGCCTGCGCTCTGAGCATTGCCTACCTGTATAGATCGAGGGTAGCCTAATGTGTATCCCTTCTTGCAGTGTACTACGTCTCAATCGCCTCGAAGCGATTGGCTGCCTTTTTGCACTCCAAGGGCTCAGCCGGAATCTGGATGCTTGCACGCGAACGTTTGGACACCACTGGTGAGTCCCCCACCCTCTGGGTTGCATATCATCGCTCATATAAGCATTTGCCAGTGCCGCCTGGCTTCCTCCAGCCCTGTCAGATCGCCTTTTACCGTAATCTATGGCCTTCTAAGCATTTCGCTTTGCAGCTGCCAGTGTCGTCGACAATGGTCGCAGGCGTACCACTTCATCAATATCCGCACAAAACACCACAACAGGAGGTAGAGGAATGGGAGAATGACGAGGGAAAGATTCCCTTTCCCACGCCGCAACCTCCTAGCAACCTAGCAGAGTTCGGTCTGGCACGCTTCCTGTTTTGCAACATTTGCAACGTGCGCTACAACACTAAAAATGACAGGGCCACCTCCTGGACTAACGCTACTTTCAGGCTTGTGGCAAGCATATTCACCGTTCTGGACTGATATCAGTCCCTGGACTTCTAGCTACCTATTGTTTGCGGTGCTACGCACATGAGTAAGAACAGCAGATCAAGGCTGGCATCAGCGCTATCGCTTACCGTCGCGTCTTGACGTAGACATCTGCCCCTTTGCGATGCCTTATCTACGTTCGAGCGGAGGTTGAAAACCTACGATGCGCAATTTTTGTCCGATTACTTCCAGTTTCTGCTTACTCTTCCTTTCTGGGACGCCACGGGTTGTAAGCACTATCTTCCGTGGCGCTCTGCCATCCCAGCAAGCACGTATCTTGCTAACCGAAGCATTGCATATCCCAAGGTTACGAGTCGACCACGATACCCGTCATGTCGAGAATCGTGTCAAGGAGTCATGTTGAATCGCGCTACCAGGAGTACGAAACTGTAAAGAAGACAGCGACACCGTCGGAATTTGAAGCATGGATGAAAAACACTGTGCAGCACAATCTCGATATAGCCGCTGCATCTCGTCAGTTGATAGAATACCAATGGCTCTCGACAACTTGCAAGTGCTGTCAGTAGGTATTTACGAGTGAGGACTTCGCTGACAGCATGAGTCCTCTTCACAGATGGGCACTATCTTGACCGCGTAATGCTATATATTGCAAATCGCAACAGACTTGTGTATCTTACTTGGTAGGTGCTAGTATAGCAGTAAACAGCGCAATAATGCCGACATACATCAATACAGTCTATGGGAGAGATATGCGATGGAAAACAACGTACCGAAGGAACACTGCCAGTTGGCTTTCCAGAGCGGACATGTCGATATAGTTACCGTCCCAGTGGTAACCAAGTTTCGGTAAACACCAGACAGATCCACGGCTGCTAATGATGTGCGCTACACAGTCGGCCTACCAATTGAAGGAATCCGCCATACATGATTTTGTACGAACTCGGTGGGATAGTGCTTATCCAGTCATGTCGCAGATCATGAACGACTTTGCTGCTTGGCTGGAAGACGTACCCTTTTTCTTTGATCGCGGGACCTACTCTGTAGTGGTCGGTAAGTAGTACCCATACGTTGTCTCATGTATAGTAACTCATGGCTCCCAACAGATTTCCTTAGTCAGGTTCAACACGAAATTGAATTCGATATCGTCCTGGGACCCGGTTACTACCTACAATGGCCCGTGCTGACAGACCTTTTCGTGGGGCAGCGAAAATATGAACGAGGAAGAAGCAGAACGGCTTGGATTTTGAAGATGCTCTCCAAGTATCGCGTTCAAATCGTTGCACTCCTCAAGAGGGCTCGTACAGAAATCAGGCGGGACCTCGTTGCTAAAATTTTGCAAGGCGGAAGTCCAGCTGTGGCGAAGGCTATGCGTTTATCCGAAGCAGCACTAAATGACTACATGCGAAGTGCGGGGGGCTTGGCGTTCTTTTGTACACTCTGTATAAAGACGGTTCACTGGCAAGACTTCGGTCAGCATCAGTGCTTTGCGAATGACTGGGGCAACAACCATTTCGAGCCCGTGCCGAATCCGGCGGAGCAACGAACCTTGTGCTTGCCAGTAGGCTATCAGTCGGAACGAGTATGGATCGACGACTCCTTTCTCAGCATCTACAACCTACTCAGGAGGACTGCCTGGACCTACCATATCCAAATTAGCCAAGCCAGTGGTCTCGACTTCGTTTTTCCACCATTGCACGAGGGTCCAGGGTCAGGACGTGGTTGGTCGTTTGCATGCAACTTGGAAGATTGTGAATCAAAGGAAGTCTATATTCACATCACGCTTGCTGTGAGTTTTACTCTCCTCTTCTTTTGAGCAGGAAGAGAGTAGATGGCTTCTATTGCCCATCCGAATTGTTCCTTTCTAAGTAAAGCTGCTTGTGACAGGTGGAACACATACGTTGGCATATGGAGGAAATGAAGACAACAACAGTAGAAAGCCTGTACGGGAACAGAAAACCGAAAGTTCTCCACAGCGGTAGCGAGCACAAAGCAGATGAGTCGGAAGGTGACAAGGCAAAAGCAGATGAATTGCATCCAGGACATGCGAAACAGATGAGTCAGGTGTCTACCCGACTGGTATCATGCAGTGAGGAAGAAATGGAGAGCGGAGTCTCGAATTGGTGAAATGGCCTTCCTCCAACTAGGTGACACCGCCTTCGCAGCTCGCATTCCGCTTGCGCGCACCGAGTAGTGGCAGCGGACCTGTCGCAATATGGCCCTCTCCAGCGATGACGATCACGCCATCGTCTCCCGTTAGTTATTGTTTCTTATGCGAAGTACGAATAAGACCGTATTTAGACTATGTTGACGTGGTCATGCCATCGTCCCCTGTTAGTTATTGTTTTCCTGTTGTGAAGTACAAATAAGACCGTATTTAGACTATGTTGACGTGGTCCCATCGTCCCTGTCAGTTATTGTTTTCTTATGTGAAGTACAAATAAGATGCAGAAACCTTCCCCCCCTCTTTCTTTTCTCTGATTCCCAAAGAGGGTTACTGCAGTGGATAGACATAAACATTATGATTACGCGCAAAAGCAAGCGCGTTAGTTATGCTGAATTGTCCTCTGACGATGAGCAATCTGCAGGTGAGCTGATCCGGCTGGTCCGCCTTCTGGCGCTCCAAATACCTGCTGAGCGTTCCAATTTGCACTTTCGATATACATGCGTGCATGCTGACTCGCTCATGTAGCTAAGAAGCCATCGATATCTGGCAGGAAGAGTGCTCGTGAACTCGATGGTGCTGCCTTTCGGGGGTCTCCTGTTTATTCGCGCCTAAAACGAGCGAAGCGGTCCGAGCGCCCTTCTTTCAGCTGCGCGAAACTGTTCGATCTTCCTACAGATGTTGTGCTCATCATACTGGAACAACTTGAACCACCTGCACGTAGGCCGTTTCTTGCCCCCATTCACACCGCCCTGTACCCGCTGAAGTTATCGCTGGGTTCAAGTCTGTGCCATTTCTACAGGATCCAAAGCCTTGCAAACACTTCTAGCAACTGACGGCTACCAGGGTGTCTGGAAAAAGTCCTTTGCAAGCTGGAAATCTTACGGTAAGTCGTGTCGTTGGTTCAAGATCAACTCTTCTAATTCGACATGAGTGTGCAGCTGCGCGAGACTTCATGGTGCAAATCCCGCATAGTCAGCGACACTATCGTTACGACCACGTCTGCGGTAATCTCCAGTATTATGGCTTTTACAGGGAGGTTTCTGGAGAGGAGAACAGCTTCGACAAGCTCAACAAGCTCTTGGAGGAAATGGATGACGATGATGTCCAAAACTACCGACACATGTGGAACTTGCCGTTCTCTCCACCAACGCCTCATCCCGAAGTGTCAGAGTACGAATGCGCAAAGTGGGCTCTTGTTCAATACAGATTGTCATTGATTGGGTCCCAATGACTGTTTCACAACCAGATTTCTTTTCACAGAAACTTGTCATGTAGGTGCCAACTAGCACGGCTTTTGCACCTTATATCATTCGCCTGACTGGCCGGGCAGATTTGCCAGCGCGACCTCTCACGCTCTCAGAATCAAACGGTCCTATGGGAGTTTGCGAGACGACTCTGCCATAACTGCTACCTCAGCCGGTATGCAATCTCACCCGCATCGAATCACACAGCCATCTAATATTTGTTTAGCACCGAATCATGGACCCAGCTGCTGAAATTGAAGCAACAGCGAGCAAGCGCAGATAAAACTGGGGATTTGCTTGACTTCACAGAATTCCTTTGCTACGAACCATACGCTACAGGTAGATGAAGAAACCGCCTACATTGCATAAGGCTGACTGTGTGCCCAGGACATCACAATGGCCTGGAGGTCTTGCTTCACCAGCGTCTCCTTGTCTTCTTCGAGGGAGACATATCGACAGAGCTGGCAAACCGACTCGAGCGGTTCCGAGAAAGGAAGCGGCAACTAACCGGCTCCGAGTTTGTAGCCTGGTGTGATGCAAAGAATGTTGAGAACGAACTGCACCGACAGTGGGGCCGGCATCTCCAGGGATTTGTGTTTATTCGAGAAATGTGTAAGAAGTCATCTGCATATGAAAGGTTGAGCTAGCTGAATCATTGCTTTATAGATAATAAACACATGCGAAATAGGAAAGAGGAAGAGGCTGTCGCGACCACAGCGTGGGAACGCAGAGAGTGCGTGCGATATACCAACATTTGAACGCTCGAAATCACGCATTGATACCCGTCAACAGGCGTCTTAGAACGCTCGCATCTAAGGGTGACGTCGGCGAAACTGACCTCGCACTCGCGCACAGATGGAGTCCTCCCTTTCGCAAATTGGTAAGCATGTTAAGCAGATATCGGCCGGATCACCCTCTAATCTCATCAGATATCCGCTGCGGAACCAGTTCAAGCATAAACATTTACTGTCAAAGGAAGCCGGACGGGCTCTACAAAATCAGCTGTTCAAGTACGCGAAAGAGATCAAAGACCTGATGACAGAGAATAAGCACTGGGTCCAGAACAGCGTTAGCGATGAGCTGGCGAGTACGTGTATACAACTTGCAATCATACTTCCGTATGGACAGATCCTGATGTGCAATATCTGCAGGCCTTTACAGCCAGTACAGTAATTACGCAACGTACAAAACAAGAGCCACGCTGCCTGTGCTGTCCCCATCTGATTTATGGACACTTGCACCTTGTCGGTCGTTTGCCTCTAATCTGAGCTTCAATCCAGACGGGGAGGTCCGGATTTATATTCCATAGTCTGTTCGGGTGCGATGCGGCCAGGATCATGGAAACTGCCAGATTGCGAGCCTTTACTACTCGAAACCAGCTACTGGATATGCTTTTGGACCGAGAAACCGGCCCAGATCATCGCATGGTATCGGAGGTTCCGGACGGGGACAACTTTGAAGCGTGGGTGCCTGTTAAGCTGAACAGTGCTACCTCATACTTTCGCTGCGAGATTTGCAAATATGTCTGTGACTGGCAAGCCATAGTCGGGCACGCGTGTGCAGTCAAAGACCTCGACTATGCGTCTTACGATGCACTTTTTATCAACCGCCGGAAAACACTTTGCAAGGCAGTAGGCTTCAAGGTTGCGCGTGTGACTGCACCAGCAGTGATTCCTCGCCTATTCGAACTACTGAGCACGGCAGTTTCGATGGTCACCAAGGGCCGAGAGTGGCGCTACAAGGCATTTCAAATTCCAGATACCTTCGAAAAGACTAAATATAGGAATCATGCGACATGGCTCTTCACGTGCAGCCAGGGCGCTTGCGATAGTGCGAGGTGCACTTCAGACGAACCGTCTGCACTCCGGACAGCCGAATACATATCGACCTGGTACGAGATGGTGAGCTATTCCGCTTATGCGATTAAGGCGGTATGGCGTTCTAGCTACCCGCTGCTGGCCGAGTAAAGCCGGCCAAAACGAAGGTCTACCGGGATAGCTTACTACTACCCCAGGTCCTAGACCACCTCTGCTGGTGCATTTATACCTAAAGACACATTCTAACATGCTTTGAGCGGCCTGAACAGATGCTTCACCTTTGCGCTAGGATCGAAAATGGTTCGCTGAAGCTAGAAGATGTGAGCCCGGCAAGTGTTCGGGTGTATGCAGGAATATCAGAAAGCTGGGCTTAATGATTTAGCCGAAATACTAGGAGCCCAGATCGAAGTGCCAATGCCGAGATCAGTAGTTGAGTGTTCAGAGTTCTTGCTCATTTATACGGGTAGCCTGCATGTTTCAGACGGAATTGCTTCCGAAATGCTAGACGCTTTACGCTTTGCTAAACGCACTCTTGATGCCCTCGGGCTATCAGAGCCAGGCATTGCAGTAAAACAGATTGGCGCGACCGTCGATTGCCGCACGTTACAAACGGAGTCCGCCATACACTTGCAGGGAAGTATTGGTACGATCGGACTTTGCTCGAAGCTGTCTCGCTTCGCAAGGTGAGGACTCTAGAAGGGCAACTTTCCTCAAATATTGAGGGGAAAGTAAGAAAGTAGGGGCCACCAGCTTATACCATTCTGCGATGTAACGGGCTGCCGTATAGCCAAGATGCAGTTCGAGGTTCAATGGTACTTGGATGGGCTTTTCGTTAGTGCAAGTTTATTCGACACGAGACCTCGAATTTGGGCCCCCGACGCGGAAGCTGTATTAATGCTTGCATAGCTGCAGTTTTTGGTCCACTCAAAACAAGGGTAGGTTGCACCATGGACGTGTGGCGTTTCATGTTCTCCTATCGAGTGTGGGACGGACATTACACACGTGCTTATGCCGTTAGCAGGAACGTATGGTGCTTTGTTAGCAAATAATGCACGGCCTACGAATCCGATAATGCATAGCCGCACGTTGCTAATGCGGATGAAATTAATGAATTGATGAAATTGCTGTGCACGACCTAGACAATGGCGTATTGTCCACCATGCCGCAAGGGATGTCATACTTAGTGTGTAAATAGACGCAAATCAGTCTTGCAGTACACCATGCCGGCTTCATCCGCAGCCTCAAACACCACTTTGTCCATGACGCTGCCTCCGGGTGCTGTAGAGAACGTGAATCAAATTCGAAGTCCACCACTGGTGTAGAAACTGGGAATGCGCAACCTACCTGCAATGTACGAAACACCTGATCTGGAAGCTCTTCTGACGTTATCGTCGAAAGGTAGGAAGGCATCCGATGCGAAAGCAACTCCTTTGGCGGACCTGAGCCATTGTCTACGCTCTTCTACAGAGAAAGGTTCGGGCACTTCCTCGAAATGGGCTTCCCACTGTTTCCGCTCGCTATCTTCGGGTTCAGTTTCCCAGATCTGACCGGTAACAAAGACGTCGATAGCATTGGCTTTGTCTGCTCTCTTCGTTCCCTTTTTGAACTTGAAACCTAGCACCTTAGGGTGGTGTCTAAGTCGCCAAGCATCGGCTTTGTCGCCGGCAAGACGTGTGCAGTGAATGCGAGATTGTTGGCCTGCTCCCATACCTATGACACCCCCTCTGTATGCATAGCAGACAGAGTTTGATTGTGTATACTTGAGTGAAATGGTAGCGATGAGAAGGTCATTGATCGCATCCGGGGGCAAGGTCTTATTCTGCGAGACGATATTGTTGAACAACTCAGGCGTGAGTATGATATCGTTTCTTCGTTGTTCGAGTGTTATGCCATAAACTGTTCGGAGTTCCTGAGGTGTAGGTTCGTATGTAGGATCCATCTGGAGGACGCAGTACTTGCCAGCTTTCTTCTTGCGGAGGATCTCGAGGGCTTCAGGCTCGTAGCCTGGTGCGACGACACCGTCTGACACTTCCCTGCTAATGATCTTGGCAGTCGCGACATCACAAGTGTGGGACAGAGCGAGGAAATCGCCGAAGGAAGACATGCGGTCGGCACCTCTGGCACGTGCGTAGGCTTTAGCCAAGCCAGAAAGCTCAACACCGAGTCCGTCGACGCCGAAAACTTGCACTTCCTCAGGCGTCAAAGGTTCACTTGTGCCAACAGCCACTCCTGCTGGAGATACATGCTTGAACGAAGCAGCAGCGGGCAACGCTGGGGTGAAAGCTTGGGACAGCTCCTTGACGAGAGCCCAGGAGTTCAAAGCGTCCAACAAGTTGATGTAGCCCGGTGATCCCGATAGAACGGTGAAAGGTAGTCTTCCAGTCTGAATGTACGCTTGAGCTGGCTTTTGGTGGGGGTTGAGACCGTACCGTAGGGTAAGATGCTTGGCGTTGTCTCGTACGGCTGCTTTGTCTTCTGGCGCGGCAGCGTCAACATCGTCTGCCGAAGCGTATTGCTTGCGGAAGTAGTTGGAGATAGCCGTATCGTAAGCGGCGGTCATTGTGAATGCCTTAAGAGCGAGGTTGTCACGTAGCGACTTGGGCACTGTTTTGTTCGCCTTGTAGGCGTCCAGGAAGGCGGAATAGTCCTTGGGGTCGCATAGAA
The DNA here is from genome assembly GCA_001599955.1 of Cystobasidium pallidum. Taxonomy (NCBI): domain Eukaryota; kingdom Fungi; phylum Basidiomycota; class Cystobasidiomycetes; order Cystobasidiales; family Cystobasidiaceae; genus Cystobasidium; species Cystobasidium pallidum. The sequence continues at coordinate 1,532,183 of BCIL01000005.1, forward strand.
TAGAGACACTGACAGTGAAGTCTCAGCATTTCTCTGCGCGTGCGCATCTGGTTTGCTATCCTTACCGCTCGTGATTTTTGGCAGCAGCCCGCAGCAAGGTGACACCGCCAATATCGACTTCTTCGACAGCTTCAGCGATAGTCGGGGCTGGCTCTTTTGCAACGCATTTCTCGAAAGGGTAGAGATTGCACACAACAATGGAGATTGGGGCAATCTGCTGAGCAGCGAGATCTGCAAGGTCGGAATCTGTCATCCGGGCCAAAATGCCGCCGTGAACTGCAGGATGTAAGGTCTTGACTCTTCCTCCGAGCATTTCCGGAGCTCCAGTTATGGACGAGACATCGCTGCAATTCGTTCATTCCGTTGGAAAGACCGGAGAAGGTGCGAGAGATAGATCCTATGTCAGCAAGATGGGCATGCTCGCGTGCGGGCTTGTCCTCCGCTAAAGCAGGACCAAGTCCACCATGGCAAACCTACTCGATCGCCATGCCGGCTTCACGAACTGCTTTTGCAGTACCGCCGGAGCCGACAAGGCGCACGCCGGCCTCTGTGAGTCCCTTGGCAAAGTCGATGAGTCCATGCTTGTCTGATACGGATAGAAGAGCTGTGGTAGCATGGATATTGCCGGGGGTCGCGTCGTCCGAATGATTGCCATTCCGTACAGTTGACAGGAAAGTCACGAGAATTTGGGCGGGCGAGATAGCGGAGCATAGTGAAGATCATCAGCGAGAGTACAAACTATGAGGAGAGAGTGTATCATACCAATGGGCTGCTGTTCTCGTCCGTTGGCCGCCATCCTTGCACTTCGAGTACGAAAGCTGCTGATAAGCTTCCTTCTGCAATGGTGCGGAGCCAAAGAACGCGGCTGCTCCAGACCTGACACCTTGGCTTAACACCCACCCTGCAGCTCTGTCGAATCAAGCACAATTGGGGACTACGGTTCAGGTCCTTTGAGCTACCACGCAGCCCGCACGCTCGAGACTCGACGTGTAGCTTTCTTTTGCTCGGTACGGCCTGTGGGGATAAGCCTCAGAAATAACAGACCCGATGCTGTCCAAATTTCTCTGCGCTCAGCTGTCCTCGACGGCGGGATTATTCTGCCTGCAGCATTGGTACACAGTTAACAACGTCCCTCACATGAGCCTAGGGAGATGATGCAGGCCCCATTGTCGGAGCCGTAACAGCCCGACGTCCGTTCATTGCTGCTAATCATGGCGATACGTATCCGCCTAGATGGGATGGGATCAAGAGCCGACGTTTGTCCGTCTGACTCGCCAACGCACTATGGCTTGCAGCAGTTTACCGCAACTGAGGTAGAGCTCACGAAGTTTCCGCGTGGTATCGATGACAGTATACTAGCGAGCCTCCCGAATCTAACAGACCGACTTAAGTAGGTTCCCTTGGCGATCTTCCTCCACGCTAACATCGAAGACCAAAAGTTGGAAGCACGACTACGGTCATTCAGGCGTCATGTCCCAATGAGCCTCCTTAGTTTAAACGATTCCGGAGCTGTACATTCGCGCCCGAAAATACTAAAGACCATGTAGTCTGATTGATTCGACATAAAAGCTGTCTACTTGGACCTAAGGCTTATGCCCTCTGGCGGATTTCTGTGCTCGGATCTGACGGATGAAGCGGTAACTCCCCTCCTCTTCTCGCTTCCCAAGTCAAGTCAAGGAATAACCTTCGCTGGGATAAGCGATTATCCAACACTACAGCCGTTGTGGAGGGCCGCAAAGCAAAGGCATAGAATAAGGTCAGTATGCCGCTTGTATCGGCAGTTTGCATCGGAACCATGCAGCCCACAGCAAAGTACAGTATCCATTCAACAGGCACATGTTCACATTATATCGAACGTGGGTTCTAGCAATCGCGAAGCGGTGGAAGAGAACTTGCTTCTACTGTTAACAATACTAACGGAATGTCGAAGTTACGGTTTTAGTTGACTAGACTTTAGATGGCGTATTACATCTGTGACGAAACCAACCGTGCAGGCACGAGAAGCCCATACCATAGGCGGTCTCGAGCGAGATAACATCCATAGTCTGAGAGTAGAGTCCACAGAAGGGCCATCACTACTGGAATCCAGGGACTTAGTAGGCAGCTTTCACTGTCAAAGAGCAATGCAAGGTATTGTACGTGTGAATCTCGGGATCTTCAGCCGGAAGACCGATCGAGCTTGAACACTTGCAGCGCGGGAAAGAGTAGAGTTGGTACAGGGCCGCGTTACCTCTATAACCTGAAACCACAGAGCAAGCGCGTTTGTAGAAGCGTTCGGCGACATTAGTACTCCAAGTGCACAGATTTACTACCCTCCATCGCCCTAAGCCTCAGAAGCTGCATCTGCGCACGCAACACCCAAGCTTTTCTGGTCTAATCTCGCGGATCGAGAACGCAATACATGGAACTCCAAACCGGCAGTTCGCTGATTATATAAACAGGTCACCTCCCTCTAAAACACACCTGCCAGAGGTGCAGCGGTCGGTACGCCTGTTGCATGGCGCATCTCGACGGTGGCCCCGGGCTTAAATGAGCAGGAAGATGGCATCCTGTCATTATGTACTGCCGGCGAGGAAGACACCAGCAGGGCACAACGGAGGAGGATCAGCTTCTCAATGCTGGCCACCGCACGCAGAAGAAGCACAAGACGGCGTTACTGCAAGCATTGAAAGCGACAGCCCGACGCCTCCTGCCGGCGCCCAGCTGCAGAGCACGGCTTCGGCCTATCGGTCCATACCTGTCGATGTAAAGGACCCACTCAGCAGGGCAAAGCCACTCAAGCCTTTCGACAGGTTGGCCTTTGAGACTGCTTTTCCACCACCATCAACAGCAACGATATCCCCTTCGTCACGGTCCTCTGATTACAAATCGTATAGCGCTCCTGCTTCTCTAGCTGCAGATAGTGCTTTCGCCTCCCCGGCCCCGTCTGCATCTTCGCCGTCTTCATCACCGCCTGCGGAAGAGTACAGGCAAGACCCTTTCTTCTACCCACTGCTCCCAGAGAACGAAAGAAGGCGCCTTTCGGAATTCTGGTATCTCACCGCTGGAATCCACGACGATGCTTCGCTCGCAGAATATCTCCGAACCCTACTCACCCTCGTAAGGGACATGTACGGGTTCGATGTTGCACTCCTCCAGTTCATAGACAACGATAGATCTTCTTCCCTCTCTCCAGATGGATGGCAGAGTACGTGCTATCCGAGACGTGAGACTGGTTGCGCGCATACCATGTTGCTTGAGCCCGGGGTGAGTCCTGCCCCGTTGTCCGACAGCGTACTTCATGTAACGCTACCTGGGTGTGACAACTGACGTTCCTCCCCTATCGCTTGTTCGTAACCAGACTATCTTGAGCGTTGACGATTTTCTCGATGATTGGCGCTTCAAGAAGAATCCTCAGATCGCCACCGCTCAAATGCGAAGTTATGCTGGCGTACCATTGGCTTACACGATACAGAGTACAGGGTGAGACAGAGTATCTCGTAGCTTTGCCTGCCCCTGGCATGCTTGACTGAGCCTCTCCCCATGGCGTCGTCTGTAGAGAATCAGTTTCTTTAGGTTCGCTATGCGTATTCTCACTCAACAGCAGGAAACCATCCCTATCGGCAGCTCAACAGAGTTCTCTCGTTCGCTTCGCCGAGCTTGCTGTTCAAGCAATGTAAGTCACAGCTTGAGCTTCACTTCGTCTCAGAAATCATCAAGCGGGACAACGTTCTCTTGTATTTGTCATGGGTGCATCCTTTGCTGATATACCGTCATAATGCATCAGACGAGATCGCATGCGCTTACGCAGGGACGCCATGCAGACAATCCGACATGAACATCTCTCTGTCTTGACTAAGTTCGCTGGTCCGCCCTCAGCCGTTGTGCAGACCACGCTAGATACCCTTCAAGATGCCTTCGGGGGAGCACAGGCGTCCTTCGTCGAAGCTACAAATGGCTGTTTACAACTAAACAATGTAGGCCGAGTGCCTCTATCCGCCTTTGCTGACGATATCTGGGAGAATGGTCAAGTCATCGAAGACTTCATTAGGTATCATAATCACGAGTCATCCCTCGATTACGAAGTGGGCTGCACTGTCCGTGCTATTGCAACGCCCCTTGCCAACGCTAGCAATCACTACCTCCTTGTCCAGACTGATCGCTTACGAGACATTTACGATGGTTCCGACGCTCTTTTCGTACGATCTTGCGCCATGGTGATATCAGGTAGCATTCAAGGCGGACTCCTTAGTCATGCCTTGGAAGCAAAGACGACTTTCCTCCGCAACGTTCAACATGCTTTCCGCACCAGTTTGAATGGCATACTTTCGGCTACAGACATGCTTCTGCAGGAAGACATCATTCAACCGGACAATGCCTCGGAAATGGAAGTATCCCACAAGAATGGAATGGTCGATAATACAACGCCTTTTGAGCTACTTAATATCATCGAGACTTCAGGACGTGGCTTGCTCACTGTGGTCAACCACCTCTTCGATCTCGATGCTCAGGGCATTGCTGCAAGCGTGGACATATGTGACATACATGATATAGAAGAGGAAGTGCTTGATGCAATAGTTCAACATTCGGCAAAGGATAGAATAAAAGATATACTTCTGGTTTCAGACAGTCACTTGAACGGCACAACGGGAGATTGCATCATGAGCGATCGCCTTCTTCTGAAGCAGGCAACCGCTGCTTTAGTAAGAAATGCTGTAGAGGCGACTGTAGCTGGTGGAATGGTGACTGTGCACTTCGCTCTGACGAATGAGCCGGGAGGTTTCCAAAATTTGGACATCGAGGTCCGCGATACTGGCTGTGGCATCTCGAAAGTGAGTGTTAGCCTTCTTGGGCAAGCGGTTATCGAAGGAATGAAGTCGCCTCTACTTCGACAGGATCGTAACTGATCTTCGTATCTACCAACTCATGCTGCTCACAGGCCGATCAAACCCGGATATTTCTGCCATTCGAAAAAATCGACAAGTTCACACCAAATGCTGGACTCGGTTTGGCTTTCGCTTCTCAATATGTCGCCACTTTGGGCGGGTCTATCGAATTAGTGGAAAGTTCGCTTGGCAAAGGCTCGGTTTTCCGCATACGACTATCAAATCCGGTTCTTGCGTCGAGCTTGCAAAATCACAAGGCGAGAACGACATTGCCCGCGGATTGGACCTATTGGATGAACTCTACGCAGGTATCCCACGACATGGGCGATGTGTATGGTCGTAGTCTCGAAATGATAGGCATCAAGAAGGCTTCTTCGCAGCGCGATGCAACATTGCTTGTTCAGCCTATGTCACTATTAGCGACACATACCGAGATCCCTGATGACCTAGCGTCCGACCAAATGCTTCTTATGCTTGGCTGGGAGGCGGATTACCACTCAAAGCCAAGAGGAAGGGAAGCGGTGGACAGAACGGTTTATGGTCGGCTGCCATGGACTCGACGCAGACTCTTCGAGACGATCTCGCAAGCGCAAAAACTGTTTACCATGTATGTTCAGGCAATGGAACATCGGAAGGCAAGCAATGCCATTGGCCAAGTTTCCGGGAATGTTACTCCTAGCGGCCCTGCCCAAGTAAGTCGCTTTACGCATCAGTGTACCGTTTGGATTGCTTCTGTTCTTAAGCTATTGAAGCGGGGAATCTGCTTCATTTGCTAATTCCTCTCCTTTTCTTCTCTCTTTCCAAATGCAATTGACCTCCGCCACAGATCCGTGCTCTGTTGGTAGACGACAATGCGATGAATCTCAATATTTTGCAAGCCTACTGTAAGAAGAGAAAGTATGAATTTGAATCAGCTAGAGATGGACAAGATGCTTTCAACGTATACGTCAAGGCCTGTGAATCTGGAAAAGCACCAAACATATGCTTGCTTGATCTTCAGATGCCAGTCTGCGATGGCCTAGCATGTGCCCAGCTGATTCGAGCTTATGAGGCAAGGGAGAACAGGACCCGATGTCCGATTATCATGGGTGAGTCGACCATATGCGGTTTTCCATCATACATTTACTAAACATGCTGTTGTCCATATACCAATTCAAAACGATAACAATTGATGATAAAGTCACAGCGCAGAGTGGCGATGCCGACAGGAGGTCCTCATTGGCCGCGGGGACAGATGCATTCTATGTCAAACCATTGCGAATCTCGACACTGGACGATATAGTAGCTCGGTATGCACGGGCATAACGCTCGCATATTGGGTTGACACTCTGGGAGGGTATGCACGGGCATAACGGTCGCATAATTTGGGCTGACATTTCTGGGAGGGTTATCAGTATCATGATTATCATTCTGTTTTATAGGGGTTGTTTGGGCGACAAGGGTTTTTGGTAGCATAGGAAACATCTGATAGACAAATCACCGGATCAGTGAAGTATTACTTCTAGTAGTAGCTGGAACATTAGCATATTATAGAGCAATCGTAATGAACACCACAACATGCATCGCACTAGCATGAACACGAGCCGGAGTGGACTGGACTGGAACGCCACAGCTTTGCAGACCGACAAGACGCTGCATCGTCCCGGCACTGGAAGCAGGCCACGGTACGAGGTACAGTACTGGTATGGCACCAGCGTTCGATGAAACCGGCCAGCGAAGCACAAATGAAAGCAAGTCTCGTTGTGTTTTGCGAGAGTGCTACCCACACTGCGAAGATGATCGGCAGTGGGTGCACGACTCGCTAATTATAAGACAACCAGCGATCCCCCATTTGAACGCGAAAAGCTTGCATTAGCGCATTCGCGCACTCGCATACATGAATGAAAGTCCTTGTACACCACAACTCCCGCGAACATTATAGATTTGCAGTGGCCAGCTGGCAGCCACACATGCGACTTTGCAGACCAGACTGGAACATGCGGCGTCGGAGAGAACAGCCCGTGAAGTTGCAACAGTGCAGCAGATAAGGTACCAGCCCACACAAGCGGGTGATTAGAAAATCCAGATAGCTCCGAACTTTTGTCATCATTTGCCACTGACGCCGACCCTACCCAGCTTTGCACGTCGGCGTGGCGATTGCCAACAGACTGTACAATCTGTCCTCAGAGCACGGAAGCGACCTGTTGGACACGCGAGACTGCGCTTGGTGGACGCCGTCTAGCAGCTCCCATCGTAGCATCAGGCACACGCAGATGGGGCACGCCCACAGAGGTGCAGCAGAGGAGTTCCGGTAGACGCATCAATTTCGCAGCGCCGGGTGGAAGATTTGCCCAGGCCACAGCACAGGGCGCAACAGCAGAGGAAACCAGCTGCAGCTGGACCTTATCTACGAGCCTCTTGTGCAGCAGAGGTAGCCGCCGTTCTGACACAGCGAATGGGTGGGGTGCAGCCATCTCGGCCAGCGCATGAATGGATGGCAGAGCAATTGGCAGCCTCAAAGAAGGACAGCAGCGGTCGACTGAGCGGCACTGTTGCCGACACTGGACGTCCTGTCTACGCCGAGGATGATGGTAGAGCAGATAGGCCTCCGGCCTGGCCCTCCGTGTCCCAAGGTGCCTCGTCGCCGCACAGCGAGGATGGATTACCTACGTCTTTCTACACCGCAATGCAAGTCCATGCAAAAGACCCTCTGAGCAAGTCATCACCGCTCCGTGCATTTGACCGCACGCTATTTGAATCTACATTTCCACAAACCGTCCCCAGCTCTGCATCCTTCGCTTCGGATCTAGCCCGCTCATCCTCTGGTGGCAATAGCATCAACAGCTTTCCACCCTCCTCCAATTCTTCCTCTTCTTCAACAGCATCCTCTATTTCCATTCGTGCGAGCACCCCGCAGACGCTCGATGGATCCATCCCTGCAAGCACATCTTCAACGCTTGATGAACCATCCAACGATCCTTTTTTCTACCCTCTCTTGTGTGCAAACGAACGAAGACGGCTTTCCGAGTTCTGGTACCTTACCTCTGGCATTCATGATGATAGGGAGTTAGCAGTGCATCTTCAAAGCCTCCTGACGATAGTAAAAGGTCTCTATGATTTTGATACGGCCGTCATCCAGTTGATAGACAACGATAGATCCTCCTCAATCGATATGAATGGGTGGCAAGAAATCTGCTGCCCCAGACGCGAAACGGCATGTGCTCACACCATGCTACTTCAACCAGGAGTAAGATACAATCGGCTTGCTCAAATAACAATTATTCACCTTTTACTGACACAGCAAATCGACCTGCTCATTTTCCGACCTCGCTCTTGCACCTCATTAGACTGTCCTAAGTGTCACAGACTTTCTCTCAGATTCCAGATTCTCGAATAACAGGCGTCTCGTGGATGGAAAAGTACGGAGCTACGCGGGTGCACCCCTTGCATACACGGTAGACGGGTCCGGGTAAGTTGCACCTTGCTGGCGCTCTATGGCAACATCGTCAATCTGGGTTGCCTGACTCCAAGCTGATGAATATGCGACTGGCCTATCTGGGCGGTGCCTCCTCTACTCCACCAGGGAAGTCGTATCTCTAGGCTCGCTATGCGTGTTTTCTTTCGTCAACCAGAAGCCTCCCCTTACCGCAGTCCAACGCGAGTCACTCTGCAGATTTGCCGACTTGGCGATACATGCTATGTAAGCATTACGCTTCTTGATAGTCGTCTTCTTTTGTAGATTGCGGGTCGGTATGTCGTTGACATGCTTCGCTCCTTTCCATACAATGCGGTGTGTCGCTTGCTTTCGTCGAAATCAGAAAAGACCGAAGTCGGCTTCGTCGGGAACATATACAAATTAGACGGAATGAAATCCTCACTCAAGTCGCAAGCACGGCTGGGCCACCGTCTCGGGTCGTGGAAGTCACTCTCAAAGCTCTGCAATCGACGCTTGGAGGACGTGCATCGTTCATCGAGTGCCGCGACGGGTGTATTGACCTTTACAATGTCGGGCGTGTGCCCTTTACCCAGTTTCAAGGTGGCCTGTGGGAAAATGTAGCCGCCATCGAGGATTTCATACGATATCACAATCACGAGCCGTCGCTTAACTACGATCCGGAATGCACAATCCGAGCAATAGCAGTACCCCTCTCGAACGTCAATCATCATTATCTCGTAGTCGAAACCGGAAGATTGCGCGATATCTACAATGGTACAGATGTACTGTTTGTCCAATCGTGCGCCATGGTCATCGCCAGTAGCATCCAAGATGGTCTCCTTCGGCAAGCGCTAGAAGCGAAGACCAGCTTTCTGAGGAACGCACAACATGCCTTCAGGACTAGCTTGAATGGTATACTGTCAGCTACGGACATGCTGCTTGGTGAAGACTATCCATTGAATCGCAACGGAGAGGTGGCAAGGTATCCCGCAACTGGAGTAAAGGCCGAAAATATTACGCCTCTGGATCTCCTACGAATCATTGAGACATCAGGACGGGGTCTGCTGACCGTTATCAACCATCTTATAGACCTTGACGCTCAGAAAGTGTCGGCCAACTTAGAGTTATGCGATCTACACGAGATCGAAGAAGAAGTCCTCGATTCAGTAGTCCAGAAATCCTCGAAGGAGAAGATGAAAGATCTTCTTTTGGTTTCGGACTCACAGTTGGATGACTCTACCGGAGACTGCATTATGACAGACAAACTTCTCTTAAGGCAGATAGTCTCTGCCCTCGTTTATAATGCTGTCGAAGCGACAAGTGGAAGCAGTATGGTCACCATCAAGTTCAGCCTGACGGGGCAATTTGGTGTTGACCAGGCATTGATAGTTGAGGTCGCCGATACAGGTGTGGGCATCGCCAAAGTGAGTTTGATTAACAAGGAGCCAAACATGCTACATATCATTTGTTGGCCTTCGTCTGACCATTTGTGGTTTCTTTGTCTGGCCGTGTTTAATCTTTGAATCAATGACCGCTCAGACCGATCACGAGCGCATCTTTCAGGCCTTCGAGAAGGTGGATTCCTATACGCCAAATGCGGGACTCGGACTCACCTTTGCTTGCCAATATGCTGCCACGCTTGGCGGCAATATCTCACTGGTCCATAGTACCCCGAGTGCTGGCTCGGTGTTCAGGTTCAGCCTCCCGCATCCGATATTCGCCTCTAGCTTGCAAATGCACAAACTGCGGGACAGACTGTCAAAAAACTGGTCGTATTGGACTCAGAACAGAGCACACGACTCTGGATCGCAGAGCCACCACTGTACTGCCTTAGAGCGTCTAGGCGTTACTCTAGCGAGTTCACCTTCGCAAGCTTCGATGCTTGTACAAGTGGACAACGGTCAGGCATGTGAGCTGTTGCCTCCCCCGTCGAATCAAATCCTACTCGCGCTAGGTTGGGAAGAAGATCACCTTGCCAGGCGTGTCAGCAACGTCAACAATCATCGAGTAGTATATGGCCGCTTGCCCTTTACACGTAACCGGCTTATAGCTGCCTTGTTGCGGGCACAGAAGCTTGCTCTCAGGCTGGAACAGGTCGGGACACCTGCTACCCCGGTCGAAGAGCTCACAAACCTCCAGTTGCCGGTTACTGGAGAAACTAATATCGTAAGGAGAATGTTGTTGCTCTACCGTATGTACTCTACTAATCTAGTATAAACAGGTCCGAGCGCTTCTGGTGGACGACAACGCAATGAATCTTAGCATTTTACAAGCGTACTGCAAGAAACGAAGGTACGAATATCAGTCTGCAAGTGATGGAAAAGAGGCTTTCCGAATATATGTCGCCGCTTGTGAAGCTGGCTTCCCTCCGACTATATGCTTGCTTGATTTGCAAATGCCAGTGTGTGATGGTATTGGTTGCGCGAGCATGATTCGAATCTATGAAAGGCAAACCAATAGGAGCCGCTGCCCCATCGTTATGGGTAAGTATCATTTATCCGTCCTCATCTATTGGCATCAGATGGACTTACGACGATATGTGTTGTGACTTTTTTCGGTCTTGCAGTGACGGCGCAAAGCAGTGACGGAGACCGAAAGGAGGCTATCGAAGCAGGTACCGATGCATACTACGTCAAGCCCTTGCGGGTGTCGACCTTGGACGATATAATTGCACGTTATACGCGAACATAGAGCTACTACCAGGCTTGACCATGTAACAGGACGAGGCAGGAATGCCGCCGACGAGTTTAGTGTTTGCCTTTCTCGCTTGGGTTTTAAGGGTCATATTCAGGGCGTTAACGTAGTCGAAGTAATTATGTGTATTGCTCAATGTTGACACATCCAAAACTTGCCTAGCACTATTGAGCAATGTAACATATCTTGTATTTTCGCAATGCTAGCATAAGATTCGTACGCATTCCTCGTATTTACCGAACAGCTGTTCGATGGTTCCGACAAATGCATGTATAGCCTTATCAGTAAATTGCATCTGGACTTTTGCAATCATCTCAAGGTTTGCTCCTGCTTGGATCTTTCGTACAATTATAAACATGATCAATAAGATCGTAAGTGCACAGATGATGACAGATCATTTGTAGCAGTCCAGGTGGTACAAAAGCCAAGAGTTGGTAAACCGCAACTGGTAACAATTGTGCGCAGGAAAGAGGCGGAGTCCATCCGCCCAAGGGCCATATCTACAGCCTGCGCAGTCTAAATAGACCCTTGATAGCTCGCAATGGTCGACTTAGCTTGCCTACGTCTAGTCTGCCCTTCAAACTTCTTGCACCATGGAATCCTCATCGACAGCGGGTTCATCGGTGGCAGACGACTGCGCATCCGCCGAGATGGTCCTCGTTGTCAGAGGCTGCGGATTTGGGATCTCCTCGATTGTTGCTTCGGTAGATTCGTCTCTCATGAGCAGGTTGACCAGCCTTTCCATTTCGGCTTGTATCTGGTCATCATGTTCTGCCAAATGTGCGGCCTTTACGACCGGGTAGGCTCCTCTATCTCGCAATGTGTCCCTTCCAGATCTTGTCCGGCACAGGAGGATCAAAGCTTCGACGAGCATTAACCGGGTTGATGGATCTGGATCACGTTTTTTATCGGGCGAAAGGAATTGGACTTCTTCCGGTAGTTTCTCTACATCATCTAGATCAAACTCCTCGGGGCCACATAGCGGTAGAAGAATGTATGGCAGGAAATTGACTCGCTTCCCTGAACTTAGAAGCAGTTTATGCGCTTCATGCACGAACGCACAGTTCTTGAGAGTACTGCTTACGCCGGCGCGACGAACTGGGCTCGCATGCTCGGTAAACATAACAAGGTCAGACAGTGGTACAGGAGACGTGCTGCTTTCCCCGAGCGAGTCGGGCATGCCAAGAAGTGCTTCTCTGCCTCCAGTATTCTGTTCAAAGCGGGATGAGGATTAGTTCATCTCAGAGGGACCGGACGATTGGATCTGCGAGGACATACATTTGACGCAGATATATTTGCAAACACATGAGCAAGGTAATCATAGTTTGCGTTCTTGTTCACATCTTCTTTTGCGAAAAGGTCTACAAGGGTTTGCAGTGACCTGACGGCTTGCTTCGACTTTCCTCCTTCAGATGCGTTCGTCGAGCTTGTTTGGTCTATCCGCAAGCATGCAGCACACACTTCGTCCAGCTGCGACAGGTTTGACAGTAACATACAAGCCTCATCCGCGAGCGCCGAGGAAGTGTCCTAAGACAGCAATGAGTTGCATAGGTCAGGGGTGGCAAAATGTTTGTGTTGGAATCAGTAAACGCAGCTGGGATATTAGACTTTTTTGGGCATAGGGCAGCTCACCGTAATGATCTTGAACAGCCATTGTACGAACCCAGGTAGCGAAGCTACCTTTGTAGCGACAGTCACTGAATCTGTAAGATTGACGAGCGCGCTAAGTGCAGCTTTTCCGATTGACTTTTCAGATGCAGACGAAAGAAGCGTTCATCAGCTTTCCTCTGTCGCATATTTTCGACGCTTCCAGACCGTGTTGTCGCATACCGGATCAGGGGAAGATCTCGCAGCTGCTGCCAGCACTCGCAGCCAGCCTTTATTGTCAGGTCCGGCTTTCTCATCCAGGAAGATATGCCTTTGCGGTGACGATGCAACAGTGAATGGCAGCAGATTTACAACCGCCAGGCTGACTACCTGCGGCGATGGATGCAGCAGGAAGGGAAGGAGCTCCTTGACTTGGGTATCGGTTGAGCTCATCGCGTCGCAATAATATGTGTTTGTGACACGTTGGGAAGACGGCAAGACCGCATGCCAGCAAGAATGTCTATCCTGGCAACAAGTGAAAAACAAGAATGTCCAGCAGAACCAAAGCAACACTTTGCGCCTAAAGTAACGACTACATGGCTAAGAGCCTCGCTATGTCTAACATCCACCTTCCAAAGTGCACAAGGGGTTCGCCAGCGAAGCTGCTTTTGCAGACTAAGCGGCGCAATCACCGCTACCCGAGGGTGTTTGAGCACCACTATCTATTTTGCGAAATCGTCCTGCACCCACTGGTGGACAGAATGTCATGTAGTGAAAGCCGTCTCCGGGCAGCACATACGGCCGGCTGTCTCGACCTTATTGACAGACCCCCTTCACCGTAGCCCATCTGTCGGTTATGAGGGGCGTCAGCGCGACCAGCTTCCTGCTGGTCAGGCTGTTCTGCACGTGATCTTGATTCATGATGAGACTAGTAATGATGACGAATTATGGACGGATGTATATGAAAGATGGCAAGTGTGATTAGGGAGCTAGCGATCTGGTTGATTGCTTGATTTCAGAGCCAACATTGAGACTATCCTTCAGCAAATTCAGCGTGGATGCCTTGTTCTCGTTTTGGTGCCCATGTGCCGCCTTTCCTTGGGCTGCGTCCAGATGTATCCATGCTGGGCATACCCAGATGCGATAGCCACCTATTCGAGGTAACTTCCTACAGCCTCTTTGTAAGAAGGGGTCTTCTAGGGTCGGAAATACCGGAGATCGCTCTCGACAGTATATCTAACACTGTAGAATTCGCGGAATAGGATAGGAAGGGCTAAGGAAATAAGATCACTCACGTGACACACTCACGTGGGGACCGTTTAGTCTCTTAGGGGAATCAGAGGGAAGCTTGACGGAGTTGTAGATTAAGTCCAGTGGAGGTGCTCGACAGACTTAGGGATGCTTGAACGATTATATTCACGTTACTTAAGCGTAAGGAATATGAATGTACTAATCGATACAGAATCAGGAGAGGTAGAGCAGACGTTAGAAGGTTAGTTGGGGCATCCCGGCATGTTCCTATTGTTGGTCCTTATTGTTGGCCGTTATTGGAAGTATGGCGAGGCCGCTAACCGACTACGGGCGCAAGACCATGACATGGACCAGAATGGTCAAACGTGCATCATACCAATGGAGACAGTTTCTTTGGTGGTAGTCTCGTCTTGATCTGTCAAGTATTGGCCGTTCTGTGGTCCTGTCATGGCCGTGGCCTCAAATGTGGACTCAGATCGGCAACGCGGATACTAAGCAATTAGGCACCGAACGAGCAAAGGGAAGTTTGCTATACAGCGCTGTGTGCATTGTAACACAGAGCTACTATGTGTTCTGATAGGGAGCCGTAGCATTATCTAACACCGACGCATGCTGGCAAGATTGGGGGAGTACGATCGAGCACGTGCTCGAGACAATAGGGACGCGCAGACAATAGGGACTGCCAGATCTGCTCAATAGTTACTTCAATAGATTTTTCCCTCTAATTCTCTTTTCTGTATCACTTAGACAATTTATACTTACCCATCCTTATAACACTGCTTAAAGCAATCCACGTTTTCTTGCACGTTAGCAAGTTATTTTCCATCTTCCTCTCACAACAAAGGAAGACCCAGGTTTCGTCACCTTCAAGACGTTATTCGAGAGAACTGACTATTGATTCGTGAGTTCAACGATTCACATACTTCCGCACTTCTCTTCTTTTCTCTTCTATTCCCTTTCCCTTCAGCGGTCCTAGTCAATCTAGGCACCATCTGACACACAGCTCCTGTGACTGGTAGATTTGCTGTTCCGCTGGCGTTGTAGAATCGCAGCTGTGCTTCGTGTGCGGGGTCGCCAACTGCGATGGAGGTTTTGATTGCGGGGTAGCTAGCTTTCTTCGCCGCGGGCCTGCCGACAAATCACCATGACGCGCTGTCGCGACTTATAGTGATTTCCTGCCTGTACTGTACAGCAAACAAAAGTCAAACAACTTCTCACAGCTAATACGCAACCCGCTCACTGTCAGGATGTCACACTGCGCACTGTAATTATAATCAGTACTTGTATGAATCGTTAARTCAGACTTAAGGTTAAAGCCAGGTCTGAAAGCAAGGAGTTGCAAAGGTGCTTCAAACTCGCAGTCTGCATGTAATTTGCAGAGAGATAGTCATCATCCGACTAAAYGTACATCTCATCTAGATGTGTTTATAATTGCAAAGAACTTGCATTATTATTGATTAATTACCAAAGGTTCGCCTTACGTCGTTAGTTGGTTCGAATCAGCATAACGATCGCAGTATGAAGCTGCTGCCCTGCASAGGCTTACTAGAAGTATTGCAACAAGACATATACTTCTGATGCATCCAAGATGTTCTAACATACGTACTGACTATGTAAATKCTTGACGTATGCAATACCATGTATACTACCCAAGATACAGAGGTCTAAAGTCCTGCTCCCGCCTAAAGGATGCGATGCACACGACAGGACCGCAGGATATCGAGAAGACAACAATATAAGAACGTAGTTAGTATCAATCGATACCTACATGACTCACGAAGACGAAAACATCATTTTTATAGTTCTTACATGTTTTCCCTTGGCGAGTATAGCGGAATWGCAGACGAGCCGCAACAATACGGATTCATTACGGAATAACGGGCGTTGAAGCCCGTAACACTGMATCCTCTTCCGCCCCTCGTCTACACTCTCTCTTGCTTCTGTATCGATTAGTACACTCATAGACTTTAACATAAAGTAACGTGCACATATCGTTCAAACAACTTACCACCACAAGATCCTGTCGAGCACCCTCCAGATCTTGTAACCCCGCTGTGAAAACCTTGAGACTGAACGATCCTTCCCGTAAGTAGATCACAGCCTCAGTTAATACTAACTGCTATTTCCCCAATTCCGCCCCTTCCCTCTTTCAGTGTTAGTGTTACAGTCGAGTCTACTCCTGTACCACGGACCAAGAAAGCACCTCCCTTACACTCACGAGCTTTGGCTGTGTTGTTTCCCTGTCTTGCATTGTTTTTTTTCCTGATATCCTCTTCGGAGCGATAGGAATTCCAGATACGCCCAGCGGAGGCTTCTTCGGCTATAGACCTGGCTACATCGTCGATACTGCCTTTGAACTGCTCCCCTTTGATGCACTCTAGCTTGCGACTGTTGTTCACTGGTACTGCGACTTCGACACGCTGTCATGAATCAGCTGGAACTTCGCCACCATTACTAAGCATCTTGTCTACGAACGAACTAGAAGCATCGAGACCGAGACAAGTTGGAAGGATCTGGAAACGTCAAGCCGAGGCAAATTAGAAGTATCGCCTATAAAAGGATCAAGTTGTAGCCAGTCTTTTCTTATGTCTCTTCAGATCAGTTCTTGCAAAGTCATCCCCTAGTATGGTTTACATCKAGTAACCTGCTCAAGATACTAACCTCGCGCAGCTCTTCATTGAGTGGTCGCCTGCTTCTGACTTCTGTCCTTTAGTAAGTAACCCATAATCCGACAGTAAGAACTGATCTCCCCAAAAGGCACTCGACCACATCCTGGCCTCGAAACTTCTGGGTCCCTCTCGAAATTTCTGGAACTTTCTTTATATCTATGATTCATCACGGTGGGACTTAATCTTCTGGAAGGTCCTAGAAGACCGACTCCCCGGACCTCCGATCCATGGAACAGTTCAGCACCTTCCAGAAACTCCCATCGCCACCCTCATGGAAGAACTCCCTCGCCATTCCCAAGTATAAAAACCCCACTGGAATTCCTCGACTCCTCTCTTTCCTTCACAAAATATCAAGCACTCCTGAAGCCAAACTMAGCACGCTCAAACATCCAAGCCTTCTCAGTTAAGACACCAATACTCCATTGCCACCATGAACCCTTCCGAAAATTCTGCTCCCTCGGCCCCAAGCACCCAAGAACTTCAAGCCCACATCCTACAGCTCGAAGCCTATATTCAGCAGTTAGCTACCCAGAACACCGTCTCTAGTCAAGCCCTGTCCATCGCTAGAAGCAAGACCCTGAAGCAACCTCCCGAATTCGATGGCAAAGACCGCAAGGCATGTGAGACCTTCCTGTCTCATGTAAAACTAT